>VZZY01024078.1:0-95245 GCA_013400335.1 Eurystomus gularis | reverse complement strand
TTCTTTTATCAATTTCACTGCTAGGATCCTTGTTCTAATTTTTGTTTAGTAGCATTTGATTTCCTAATAGATGAGAGGCAGAGAGCATGAGGTGATCCACAATAACCTTCATGCCTCATAAAGAAGGCAAGAAGGACACAAATACTCTCCCACTCAAGTCACCTTGTCATGTTAATTCAATACACCTAGGTAATTTCTAGTTTCCTTTGTGTTTCTGAAAAACATGTATGGATAGGTTATAAAAAATGCAAACTAATATAACCATTACAGTAATTGCGTTGGTTAGGTTTATTAATTTGTCACAATTAATTCAATAAAAGTTTTAGTAACACCATTATATTACTTGATTAGTTTTGAAAGTGATTATCCTAAGAACTCTATTTAATTGGAAGCATCTCCATTTACAGGGTACATTAAATTCTCAGTAGCATTTTAAGATTATTCAACACATGCAGGTCAATTACCAGTAATCACTGTTCCATACAACTGCTTCGTAAGAAACTTCAGTACAATATTGGAAAAGAATACAACTGAACCTCTGTCCTGAAAGATACAATGGAACTTCAGTTCACGTTATTATAGTAAAATGCTATATCTAACATCTAAATTGTTAAAACCATTCTGAAGTGGAAAAGATTATAAAAATTTGAGGAAAGATTAAAGAACAGTTGTCTACCTTAAAACAGATGATGATAATTTGTCAGGATTGCACTCATGCCCAGCTGCACATTAATTACCAGATTAGAAAGTTATAATTAATTTTCTTAATTTTCTTAATATCACTACACAGCTTTTCCTCCTTCAGTTAATAAAAACAGATTGCAATCAATCTTTGTTAATTCACAGTGCAGAACAGAACTGCTGTAGCTATTTCCATATGTGAAAAGCACCACATGCATAGTTCTTGGTGTAATACCCTGCCTAGAAGCTGCATCTTCTGACATTTTAATGAAGTGTTGTAATAAGGCAAATAAATTATAAATTATACTTTGACTTAATACAGTTAGTACAAAAACTACATAATCTTAAAAATGAATTTTTAAAGAATCTTTTTAATGACAGACGTGGACAGTATTTCCACATATTTTCAATTAGAAAAGAGGTTTTACTTGTAGTTGCATTGTTGAAAGACTTTGCTGCCAAGACTAAAAAAATTTCTTCATCAGCCGACTTTGTCATTAGAAACCTGTAAAAGTGCACCATACCTCTCTGGCCTTCACAGAGCACAAATTTCAATAAATTTTAACTAGTGAAGGAAAACAGCTTTACAGAGATACAGACTAAAGTTCATCAGTTCTGATCAGTCGTGTTCAGTTATAGCTACTGCAAAGATAATGCAGCACTCGTAGCATATATTTTCCTAGGTCCATCTCTGTATTAATATGAAAAGGCATTTTTATAAGATGGAAAGAGATTATTTAAGGGTTCTTGTGTGACAAAAGGAGAATTGAGTACAATCAATATGCCCTTTTAAATTTTCCATTTGTGCCAAAAAGATTTTTAATTTCTCCAGCCTCATTGCTGCTTAAAAATTATTTCTTTTCTCTCCTTCCTTGCCCTCCTTTGTAAAAGATAAGAACAAGTGTAGAAATATAGGAATTATGACATCATGGCTTCCAAGGAGTGGTAACCCATTTTATTCTGATCTAACAGAAATCTTCACATGGTCTTAGCTTAGATGTCAGAAAGGGAAGACTGAAAATGTTTTGAGTTTAGAGTTGGCTTTTGCTAACGTTTTTAAAGTCTTCCAAAGGATGGTAAAAACCAAGTCATTTTGTATTTGAGAGAAATGGAAGAAAAAAGATTCTTAAAGGATATATAGCCTTCAGCACCAACACCAACCACAACACCAAAATATGCCTAGGAATAGCTTATCACCCCTTCCAGAATATTCAAGTACTCAAATATTCAAGATCTTATGGAACAGTGTGTTACATGATAATATACTAGAAGTAGGATTTGTGGGTCAGCTCTTCCATAAAGCATATTACCTTAAGGCAGCAGCTCTAGCATACGTATATGGCCCATTTTGGGTACTGCAGAGAGGCAAAGAAGCAGATCAACTAGACAACCTCAAAAACATGAGGGAGGGTAGAGAGAAAGGGAGGAAGGAAGGGAAGAAGGAGCTAAAAAACAGTCAGCCCAGGAGTCTCAGAGACATATGTGGGACAATACCCAGTACAGTTCCCAAACTTTAATTTTTGCAAGCTGTGAAACTGGAACACCTGAGAAATTACTCAGAAAAGCAGCCCATAGATGTGGAAAACATGATGCATCAAATTCCCCTTACGGAAGATGTGGGGGCAACAGCAGAATCACAGTTCCGTAGAAAAAGCTTCCATCAGAGCTGAAAATCAATGATGTGCTTCTCCTCCAAAAGAAAAATGGATTAGAAGAGGGCAGCAAGCATGGAAGAGGAGTAGCAGGGATAGAAAATAGAAAACCAAAACTAGCGCCATTACATTGACTAACACTGAGATAACCGAAAGCAACAAGTACAGCACTACAAGTATTTAAGGATGAGATTGTTTACAAACAAGGATGTGTTCTATATTCAGCTAAGTGTATGGAAGCTCGTCATAAACCTGAGAAAATCCAACTAATGATCAGCAATTAGGGAAGCAAGGAGGACAAGAATCCTTCCATCATTTCAAGATTCCTAAAAAGAAACTCCACAGTCTCATCAAATGCTAAACATACCTAAACAACAAATAATAAACTTTAGTTTGTTAAAATCTAGAGCTAAAAATCATTCTGCATTAATGTGCTTCTTATTCTGATTTCTATTTCTGATTTCTAGAGAAAAAGAGCTATATTGTGCTGATTTGTTATTTTAAGGGCATTCTAAAACAATTAATGGAAAACTGATACTGATACTGAAAGAGTATCTGATGTAGCCAAGAAAACAGATATACCATGAATTTCAGAAGAACAAAAGATGTCGTAGGCAGTTATGACTAGTCAGCTTAAAGCTAAACATGACTATAAGCATGGCATAAAAACCACCCATCAGTATTGGTATAATGAAACTGAAAACCCCAAAATTCAAGTTTCATAGTATTAATAGGATTATGAAGTACTATAAAGAAAAGTTTAAAATTCAGGTAAGTGAAACAGTTATTTGTGACACACACATCGCATTGCGACTGCACCAGTTACAGGTAGGGTTCCAGCTGCTTGGCTGGCAGTTTATAGTTTGGAGGAGTACAATGAGAAGCCATATAATAATGAATGAGTATTTGCCTATATATACATATACATACACACATACACCTACATATATGTGTGCATATCTATAAGGAAAAATATATATTAAAAGGTTAATGTACTTAGAGAAGTATGGAGAGGAAAAATGTCTTTTTAGTGAGAAAAAATGTAGTCTTCCATGAAGAGGACAGTAGAACATATTCTCAGTAATGATTTCTTAAAAAATGTAGTTAGCAACTCTCCTTTGCACACAGTATTTTAGGACAATAACACCACAGTAACTACAAACACTAGTCATCTATTTAAACTAGTGCTTATTTTAGAACCTAAATCGTCCTTATTTTTGATGCTAGGTAAAAATCTTGTTTCTTCAGTCTTGTAATGCTGAATAGGTATCATACTCTCATGAATAATATCACCAACAGTTTAGTCAAAATATAGTGCTTGGTAGATCTCAATCCCTATCACCTACCACATCATAAACATCTTTGAACTAGAGTAGAAAAAGACCAACAACCATCCTTCCATTTTGAAATTACTATTTTTAAGAATGGCATGCCCCATTTTAGAATTTCTCCAGGTAAAAGTATTAAAGCAATTTGAGCTAAAATATACAAACAAAACACTTGGTAAATGCCCCCTCTACACTTCTCACGGCCATTTAAAGAGTTCCCTAGTGAACTATGGAAGCGATGGATTTTTCAGACAAAATCCCACAAATCTGCATACATTGTATCAAATACACAATGTGAATAATTCATAAATGTCTTCACGTTTGGTAATTTGGAAAATTGCTAGGAGAAAAAATCCTAGTGCAACTACTATTTTTAGATGAAGTATTTCCCTGGGGTGACTTGAGTTGTGGTGGAAGCGACTGAGAAGCGCTTGCGTTCATTTTATTTAATGAAACATGAAGTCTGTACAAATTTATTTCCTTCCTTCTGAAGAAAGCCTCTTCCAACAGTCACATTTTGTCCATTATAAGATCATATAACTTACTGGACATAGATTAAATTAGGACATACACTATACGAGTAATTGAAGGGGAAATGATCTTTAACAAGTGCAAAGATTAATGTGCCTACATTCAGACACCCAAGTTCCCAGCACAGTCAATATGGTCAAGGAAGGGCAGCTCAGCGGGCCAGGCATTATTTCAGGGAAAGGCAGTTGCTCCTCAAGCTACTTTGTAGTGCCTTGCTCTCCAATAACCGTAACAGGAGCTAGTTCCTGCTGCACTGGTGAAACACACATGTCTCATCTTGAACTGAGCCTCACCCTGAACATCTTTACATTCAACTCCAACTCTCCAATGTGTTTGGCAACTCAGTACTACCAGAGAGACTCAAGGGCTCCATTGCTTCTCCAAGGCAGTGCATTAGCTTGCAATTATCTGCCAATATCAAGGCGACAGTGGCAGTTATCCAGCTACAGCAAGAATTCAAGCAACATCAACATATATATACTAATTTATAAAATTCTATTTTCAATAAATGCAACTTAAATCTTGCAGGCAGATTTCTTTGGGGAACAAGAGCAGTTTTAACTATCAGGAAGCAAACTGAGGATCTGATGCTACTTTGCCACGCTCATCACTATCCACCCTATGTCACTGTGTTTCAGCCAGACTAGTAGAAAATTTGAAGTACCTGGTTGGTACACGTCATCTATTGGTACACGCCATAGGTGACCAGGGTAAACCTCCTGCGCCCAATTTCTTCTAGGGCAAAACACAAAATAGTTCAACCTGCTTATCCTGACTCAAATCCCTCATCCTTTCCATAACAGAAAACTTTCATATCTTCTAAACACACACAAAAAGCTATTTCCTATTTTTTTAAAGCTATCAAGACAAAAATTTGTGATAGTTGGGGAAGGTTTTGATAGTCTGAAGAGAGTGTCTGCTGTGGAGGGGTGCAAAGTCCATGAAGGGAAGACCAAGAACCTCCTGTAACCAGCTGGATTCTGTGGGACTGTCTGGCACAAGGTTTGTTTTGCTTGATAAAAGAAGCAAATTACCTATTGTTGGCACCACAGAGATCTATAAAGTGTTTGCAATCATACATTTTATGCTGAGGAATCACATTGCTAATACTCACATAGGGTTTTACACAGATAAGTATAATGATAATTATGAACTTGTAAGTATTTATACTCATTTTACAGTGCACTAAAACTGTGGGGAAAGAGTAAGTGTTAAAACTTAGAATTTGGGACTAGAATCTCTTTCCTTTGGCTATAAAGAAAGTACTTGAACTGAGAAAGATATTTTGCAGTAGCAATAATTGGTCCCAAATCCTTCCTGTGTTATAGCCAGAGGGCAGCCTCCCACACAAATTCAGCATTTCAATATTGAATTGAAACTGCTGTTTGAGTAATACAGCTTAACATTATGGCCTATCACCAAAATAATATTTTTCTTGCTTCTTCCCCCCCCCCCCGCAATCAACCAGTATGTTCCTTGAACAATTTCATGGAATTTTTCTAGTATTTTTATAATGGGATTTTTGCACTGCTCATGGCAAATCAGATATCACCACAGGTCAAAAGTGTCTATCCTGAAAACTGCACTGACATATACCCTACAATCAGAAAATATAAATTTTAATAACAGTATCTGATTTTTTTTTTTTTTAAATGTGTGACCATGGAAGAATTATTTATGGACACACAAAGCAAAAAAGGAAAGCTGTTGTTTTTTATTAATGGGATAAAACCTTATAATAGTTAATTTGATTCTCATTGAATATAAAGTACTAGTCATGCAATGCAGAACTGGCTAATCATTTCAGATGAGACAAAGACATGGCATGCAGTTTGCTTACTCTAGTGTTGTAACATCTTTTAAAACAATGAAATTGCTAATCGACAAACACAACATGGTGATATCAAAATGCCCCAAACACAAAACCATTTTCTAGTTTCTTTTGCATCCAGAAATGTAAATTTGTTTATGAATCATGCAATGAACAAGTGGGTTAACTAGCACCTGAAATGGCAGCACTGAAAAAGAAAAAAAAAAAAGTACCCTTTGCTGAAATCATCCTTGTAACTAGTTATTTATAAATTAGGATGGAATTCATTTCCTCAACTCAAAAAGTTAAGTTCTTTCAATTTTTGCCTAAGGTCTTTAGTCAATGGAAAGAGATCACTATCTTTAGAAAGCAAGTAATTCTGTGCCAAAACATACGTTTAACACCAGACAAATAATGTTTAGATGGGTAAAGTTCAGCTATGACTTGTCTCTTTGCATCCAGTGCCAATACAAATCCACACTGTGATCCAGACTCCTGAAGGAAAAAGTCTGGTTTCAATTGGTTTGTTTTGCTACAGGGGAAATCTCAGTGTTTAACTCAATATCAAAATCCTTTTTGTTACTATTACCACTTAAATTTATTACATCAGTGGAGGATTTACCAAAAACCACACACACAAAGTCTTTATTAAGCATGCAAACTAGACTACTTTAAGCTTTTTTTCTTAGGTAGTTTTGATTTCTTCCTCTAAAATTATGCCCAAGTTAGACAGAAGGAAGAAAATTAGAGATTCCATCTAAACACAACTTCCGCATGGTCCTACAATGATGACCTGTGCAGACAATGAAAGTTTTTCCTCTTTAAAAATCTTTTAAATAAAGTTTACTTTTGCCAAAGATAGTAAAATTTGAAGATTAAGCTTCATTTAACTCATAGTATTTTTTAAAAATTTAGTTCAGACACTAAAATTAACAGTGCAAACCAGAAAATTTAAATTAGCCATCCAGATTGAATCTCTGCAAGACAGTGCTTGTTGAGTCACTAGGACAAGTAAAAGCATAAACCACTAATTCTGTTGAAGAATATAATATCATAGAGACAATTTGATGCACAGGAAGATTTTGCAAAATAATGCCATTACCACATTTCAGGCATTTCTGATAGTGGTGGAATTAAGCTGTCCAAAAAGGTTTACTGAATTTACATGTTTGGATCCTTTCTTCTTTGTATTTTCAAACTTTCTTAATGCATTAAGATTCCTTTACAAACTCTGAAGGAATATACTCTTCAGTGTATTGATGATGATGCTTTGGAAGAAGTCCCAGAACTCTAAGAGACATTCTGTTATATGCTAAATTCTTAGGAATACTAGAGTTTCTCATGAGTTAGCACACTAAAGACATTTTGAAGGCCATCTATTCCTCACATGATTTAGGCACATGAGACCATAAACTTGTTTTGAATTTGGGAATTACTTTGAAACTTCAAAATATTTTCAAGCAAGTCCTGTTGTCTAAAGACCAGCATTTCATACCTCAGTGGTTTATTTATCAGCCACATTTTCTCCTAGGTGGAAGGTGGTGAGAGATAAGCACCTTTAAATACCTGCAACTTAAAATACTGCCAGTACTCTGAAATACCAGAATGTATGCCCCAGAAAAGAATATCTGTGCCTGTGTCACTCTGGCAGACAATGTGGGATTTTAACATAAAAATCACTCTCCAAAGCAGCCAGGGTCTGTTGGGGCAAGCCAGGCTGGTGGGGAGAGCCATCCTGCTTGGCACTACTGTCATGGAACAGGAATCTTAGCTAGTTGTAAAACTTAAAGCATTTAAGACTTAAAGTGGTGTGTTTTCCCTTGCCATTTTATTTTTTCCAAGTTCTGTGAGAGAAAAAAAGATTGTTTTTGAAGCTGTGTAGTGGGCCTATCTTCTTGTTCTTAATCCATGCAGTGGCTCCAAGATCTCAGTAGCTCCAAGAAACTTTTGTTCAAACATTGAACGCTTTGAGGCTTGGAAAGGCCTGTAACTTAACTTAAATAATTTGTATAAAATGTAGTAATTTAAAAAAAATAAGATGACCTTGTTTTAAAATCATGCTGACAACATCCCAATCTTATAAATGCTGCAGTTTTGTCACTTCCATCTTCAGTTACCCACAAATGAGTAACTAACTACTTTGTTCAAACAATTTAGCAAGGCCTCTGCTATCTCATGTCATAAAATATGTAATATTGAATTAAAGTCAGGTCCACTGTTTATGTACACTCAATATTAAAGTGTAAACAGAAAATAATTCTGAGCTGACATAGGCACAGTAAATGTTTTACATTTATGCTGAGTAAATCTTACCACTCCCTATGGTTTGATTTGAATAGAAATTAATCAAATTTCTAACTTCTCCTTTTTGACTTTTGCTAAGCTTCCCTGCTCTGACCCCCTCCACCCACACCTCACAGCTTTTCCTTCTATACAGAACTTCCCATGGTCCCTATATTCATAAATACTTAATTTACTTTTGCTACTGAGCTAGTGGAACAGGCACAGTACCCCCCCTTAGCCACAACACCACCTGCAAACAGGCCGGACATCCATAAAACCCATTTCCAGTTTGTTTTGATAACGCATAACTATTTTTCAAAGTTTCACAGAGGCACTTAAAGGTTATACGATACATTGATTCTTCATAAAACACCAGGCACCTTAATGCCTTGCAGTATTGCTATATTGTAGCACACAAGGGATGATAAATAATCTTAAAACAACCATTCAACTAGTCAACCAAACCTTTTATGGCAAATATGGTCCTTCACATAAGAATGTTTCTGGGCTGCTTATTAGAAAGTACTGACATGGTTTCACTGGAAATAACACCGACTAAAAAAAAAAAAGATACAGAGCTGCTTTCGAAGTGAGGAAAAATTGAGATAAAGAGACAATTTCAATCCAAAAGAGAAAAAATATTGTACAGGATCTTATATTCAGAAGTTTATACCTGACTGATCCAACAGAAGAACAACAATTTGGTTCTTTTCTGTATTTCACAGCTGGGCATGACCCCATAAACACAAGCCCCATACAGCTTCCTTTTTAATAGTTACAGGGGTAAAAATAGAGACATTAAAAAGATTACTTGATCCTGCAAACATGACACAAGCTGGATATTTGTTAAGATCACTTAACTCACTAAGATTTATAATTTCAGGTTCTTTAATTTCTATAAATCTGAGAGCAAATATACAAGCATTGTTCAGTCATAAACTACTTAATTTTTTTAGAGAGAAAGGGAAATGAAAGTTTTATCATGAAGAATCCAGATTGTCACAGCTCACTAAGAAGAAATATAAAGGATCATGAAGTAGTGTTATTTTAAGAAGCTGTAACAGTTGGTGTTTTAGATGTACTGAAGACAAAATATATAAACAAAGGATTGGGGTGAGGGAGGAGAAGAAGAATTTATAAGAAGAGTGGCTTTGCCAGCTTGTGCTCCTTATCCCCAAAAGAAGACTCGAACCTATCTGTCAAGCCACCACCACTTCATACACATTCTCCCTCCACAGCCTCTCTTTGTACCATTGTTTTCAGCCAGAATAGTCAACAAGCGTTATACAACAGTGGTTACTCGAATAAGCAAGTGAGCTGTACAAGGAACTTCAAAGTTGGCAATAGAAGCAGAAGTGAAAAACAGATGCTGAAAATGAACTGAAGATACAGAACAATATAAAGAATGTCAGAAATGGGGAAACGCAACTGAAACATTTAGAAAGAAAGAAAGAAAGAAAAGGAACCCCCAGTACAAATTGCCAATCTAGTTACGGTTGCGCTGATTCAGCCATCATCATTTTATGCTGCCAGCAGTTGCCTGATCACACAGGCCAACACTGAACTCAGCAACATCCCCTCAGAAGTCTTCTTTCAAACAATCCTACCATAGGTTCCCGGGGGCCCAGCTCCTCCACTGCCCACTGTGGTGCCCGCATCGCCTACTGGACAGAGATGGCTCCCTCAGTGGCCCTCACATGGAAGGACACCACTGAAAGAGCTCAGCAAGATGCAACCAGCCCCACCAGAAACCACACTCAACAGGAAGCTCCTCCAACTGATCAACTCCTGGTTGATATAATCCTGGCCTCGCCCACCACCCCAACCATGACCACCTGGGTGAGGGCAGAGCCACAAAGACACAGGTGGGCCAGGTTCTGCCTCTGGAACATGAAGCCAATAGGAAAAAGAAAACATCCTGCTAGGTTGTGACTCATTCACAGGTCAGCTCCAACTTGGGGCCCACAACTCTGGCCCCAGCACTTCAGTTACTCAAAATGTACCTCAGAGACAAAGGAAATGCTACAAGCAAACATACTTAAGAATTTTAGCTGAAGAATAGTACAGTGAACTTTTACATATATTTGATAATCGGGTTGCCAAATAATAAGTGTTCCATGGCCATTAAGCTGTGAGGAAAGAAGCAGGATGAAGAAAAACAACAGAGAAGACAAAGAGTACAAGACTTCAGATGGATGCTTTCGCTATGTAAGGACACATTCAGACAAAAGCACATATATATGTTTAGACACAGAGGCATGCTAGGAGAGAGCAAGTCTGGCTGTGATGATAAAGGATAAGCAGAGAAAACAAACTATTTTGTGAAGAACATTTGCATAGTGAAACAAATATCCAGGCTCATCTCTGAATCCAAAAATAGTCATTTAAAAATAACCACTGACACCCACAATCTACAGTGAGTGTTCTCCAATTTGAAGCATAAATCAAAATAAAATCAAATAAAATACTAATCAGAAATGAGGTGTATTAGAGCTGTAATATATGCAGGCTTCAGTGGCTTAGCGTTTCCTAAGCCTGGATGACAGCATATTTGTTTACGCACAGTATTATGGAAGAGTCATCTATTGAAGGTCAAATCTAGACAGATGTGCAAGGATTCAGAATGAATAACCAAGAACGTAGCATTTAATGTAACTTTTTCTGCCACAGCAAGGGCAGTTATCTCAGCAGAGATCCTCTTTTATTTTGGCGCCAGATAAGAAATGAATCCCTTCTGCATTTCCTACCACCTTTTAGTGTCTGTGGCTGACATCTGTAGAGCACCACAGCAGCGGTGAGAATCTAGGAACAAAATCATAAAGACCTACCACAGAATTTGAACTATTTGCAAAAATCATTAATATATTTAGTAGGTAAGCAGGGATTTAGATAAGGGCTATGTATAAGACAAGTTTTTAACCTAAATACCTTAAATATGTTTACATACGGTATGTAGAATAAGGTACTGTTGTGTTGCAACTACAAATGTATGCTAGAGTTTTGTAGTCAAAAGTTTTTGTAAAAACTTAAAAAAAAACAAAACAACAAACCTCAAGCCGTTGTGCTATTGAACTTGTGCAGAACTCATTAAAGACTGTTGAGAATAAATTGTTTGCATGCACTTAAGTAATCAGTGAAAGTCCAAGGATCATCACTGAGAAGCAGTTAACCAGCCCCTTCAATGATGAGAAAGTTCAGGAGGCGCTAACTCCCACGCCATCCTGCTCACAGATGTGCTTTTTGCCTCCCACCTCACTTCTGTTTGGAAGGAAGGCCAAAGATAAGCCTGTCTGAGCTGACACACCAGGTGTTTCTGTAGGACTGGCTCTGAGCAGTTTACTGAGAAGCCTGAACCAAACACAGCCAACCAAGCAAGCATGCCAATGTATGTTCCACTCTGTACCCATCAATACAGACCAAGCAGAGAACAGTGGAAAATGCTGACTGTCAAGGAGGGAATCACGCAAAAAACCCCACAACACAACACTTTCTTGTGACGAGTGGTGCTGGGGTTTATTTACAATATGAAGAAAGCTGACGTGTCCATATGAATACGCAAAGATACCCCACAGGTGTCACTTTCAGTATTCTTCCCCAGGCAGTGCAACGACAACATTTTCTTTACCTGCACAGGTCATTGCTAGCAGACCTGAGGGGAAGACCAAGGAATTGCTGACAACTATCTGAAATCAGGCACTGGAGGCCAGAGTGACTTCAGGAGAGCATGCATCTCCTACAGAAAACACGCAGCTGCCTTCAAAGCACAACTGGCCAAAGTAAAACCACTCCTTGGGAGTGGGTGCAAAACAGCGAGTCACTTGTAGCAGGTATTATTCTTTTTTCTTAATATGCTACTGAAGGACAATCTGATACTACATTTGAGAACAGATAAAAATAAGAATACAAGGTGGCTGGAAACCTTACCTTAGCAGAGCAGCACATGTTCTTTTGCTCTTACCCTACTTACAACAACACTAAAAGCAACAGAGGACTTAAAAAACAATGATGAGCAACATACTAAGTGACAAGAAAGGCTGCCTTATTCACCTTATTCTGAGGTGAATAAATGTATTTCTATGTGCCTTCTTGTATTTGCAATGTATATCTACTTATATTTCCTTATGCAAACTGTAGAACCAAGGATCTTATGTCAAATTTACCTAGCTGGAAAGATAAAAACTATGCAGCAATTGTAACAGTTCTGTGGTGAAAATGGTTTCAAATAACTTTTTTATATGATTGTCACCAAAACGCAGTTGTTTTACCTCTTAATATTAAGCAATGCCCAAGGTATCCCAGTGGGAGTGTTGAAAGCAGGTAGCAATTTCTCTCCAAGTTCTACTGCCTTCTTTCGGAAAACCTGGAAGTTAAGAAAAAACAAAGTGTTGGAAAATGCATTGTTGCTCCCACAAATTAATTTAGATAATATCATTATTGAGCATATGGCACAAATCACCTCAGCACAGTGAAGCATCCCTGCTTTTTAGAGTGGTATCAAAGGAAGAAAGCAGCACAACCCATTTTCCATTATGTGCAGTTATGGGAGAAATCACATAGCAGGATCATACAGTGGCGATGCCCAGATGACTTGCTCCTGACGTGACCAGCATCAAGCCGGAGACATCAGCATAGCCAGTCCTGCTCCAGTTTGACCAGAGCTACTTGTGCACTCCCTGCCACGCCTGCCGGGTACTCGGGGGGCAGGGAGGGGGGCCACTAGTTGGGCACACTGCTGGATCCAGGCTGTCTCGCAGGCAGGTCCCTGCCCTGAGTGACACCTCCTCTGGAAGCAGTGGGGATGCTGCCACAGAAATGCCACCTTTGCTCTGTGTGAGGTTTATTAACGGTGGCTCAGCATGCCATGGGAAACCGCGCTGGATCGCCACAGACTTGCTGTACTGTGAGTGTGCTGCAGTGGCAATCTGTGGCAAAACAATGCCCCTCCTCCAGAAAAAAAAACCAAAACGAAAAATGATATTTTTGCAGCACCACGGTCTTTGCAGACTCAGCTGGCTTATACTCAGATGGTATCAATGTCACAATTAATAAAAAAACTGGAACAGACCCCTACAGATAACTGAGACTTAACTGATCTTTAGCACCTGAAGAGTTTCAGCTTTCATCTTAAAAACAAGAAGAACCCAAATGCTTAACATGCGCCCACAAGAATGTCAAACAATTTAACATCAGGAACTTTTATGTCCAGAGTAACAGTTACAGAGCTAGAACAAAGGATTTTGCTCTCCTTCAGCTCAGCTCAGGTAACATTAACCTGACTTTTTGAGCGCTGAGTGCTCTAGTAAGACACTTTTTAATTAGAAGCAATATTGTTCCAACTTAAATATAGAAACCTATTTAGTGATTTCAGTATGTGGATGTTCAAGGCCTATTTGCTTGGAATTACACTGGGATCCTGCACAACACTGAAAAGGATTATCCCAGGTGGAGTAGTCAAAATAGCAAAGTCACCTTCATTGTTCTCTCTTTCTAATAATGGCTCCCTTCAACTTATTCTTTTCCCACTCAGACATATTTATAATGAATTTTTATTTATTTATGCATTGGAAATCAACTTGTCCATCTGATGCATCTTGTAGTGTAGTCAAGTACAGTACAGCAAATTTTCATAGAAGGAAAAAATGCATATATGATTATGTGAATACATAAAGACTTCTGTTGGTCAAAACAAGGCAATGAAGAAATTTCTTTCCACAAAAACCACGATTTATAAAATCCCACTTCCTAAAAGTCACTTTGAGGAAAGGTTTTCATTATTGAACAATACATGGTAGGAGAGAATATAAAATTCTGGGATAATCATGTTAACACAAAGAGGATCCAGACTACCCCACAGTCATGTCATATGACACAGATCTCAAGATTACTGTGAAAACAGTCCAAGATTTAGAATTACAGTACAAAATATTTTGAGGTAGGTTAAGGAATCTGAAGCCAAATTATGTCTGGATACAGAAAAGTTTTTCAAGTGGATTGCATTAAGTGTGCTGCGAGAAACTTGAAGAAAGGCAGCAGGGAAAACAATTTGCTTGGAAATCCCTTCATAATCCACATTATTTCTGGCTTTCAGGTTTACAGATTGTGTGGATTCTGCTGAGAATTAGCTATAGATTTGTGGTCGTCATCCAGCACAGAATTCAGTCTCCCCAAGGGTTAAAACCTTGACAGGCACTCAAAAACAGTTGACGCAGAACATTATCTCTTACTAGATTTTCTTGAGAGGAACAAGCGACAGTAATTCCACCAGAAGCACATAAGCTTTCCCTTTGTTACACTACGCAGCCACATTTTTTCACCTTGGTCGGTTGAACCCAAACATATGCTTTGCTCTTTCAGTACAGCAGAGGCCTCCTCAGCCTTTCAAAACACAGTCCGATCAACACATCATCTTACCTTAGCATCTCTGCCCTGAAACACTGAAGTATTAACAGAACAGCAGTTATGATGATTCTCCCAAGCAATAGGCACACAAAGATACAAAATTTCCGTAGAAGCATCTGATGTGCAGCATAAAACCCTATATTTTGCCATGTAAAGGGGGTAGGTATTTTATTTTACGGAATGTGTTTAAAGGTGTCATGTACTCTTTCTAGATGTGTATTTAAGGACAAGGAGACCCTCCTTTAGTGGCTGGACTCAATGATCTTAAAGGTCTTTTCCAACCAGAGTGATTCTGTGATTCTCCCTTTCAAAAAGCACATGCATATTTAACCATAGCAGTAGTAGCAAGGCTTAGTAGCTGCTGTACCTTACGGCCTGTATTAATCTTTCATCATTAAAAAGATCACAGGCAAGCTCAGAAAGAGGTCTGTTACAATAACTGCTTCTGGACAAAAATGTAACATTTTAGTATCTTAACCAAAGATTTTATATACAGCAATAATGCTTTACTTCAAAATATTACTACCAACTCTCACATTTTTTTAAATTCTATTATATTTCTTCTATAAATTAATAACCCAATTTATTTCAAAATAACATCATTGAAATGTAAAAAATAAATACATTTGATATGAAGCAGTAAGGAAATGCTGTCCCCACATATGGATACGCAAGGAAAAATGTAATTCACCCCTGACAGGGACAGTGCTCTGAACATCAACATTAGAACACACAGTGAAGCTGGGCATTCTAACTTTTTTTGTTGTTGTTCAAAAAGTACCTCTTCCAATGCAGTAAACAATTTTCCTAGTAGGTAACTAGGAAAAGATAATTTAAAAAAAAAGATTTTAAAACGATCATACCATTTTGGACCAAGTCTTGAGGTGAAGATGCACTTCTTGTTTACAAGAGAATTTCAACAGGTTATTCTAATGCATGCTAGTGATTTTCCTTCCCCTTCCAAAGTTAAAAAAAAAGTCAACTATGAACATTATGCAATTCTATGTCTAGGGCTAAATTAACATGGCCGAAAAAACGACTGATAAATCACTCTCTGTTAAGTGGAATGGTACAGGCAAGAATGACAAGAATACAACAACACACTGAATGACTGAACACAATCACAGCAACTTTATGCAGCAAAATTATGCTCTTTCAGCAAGGGTAAAAGGGTGACAATTAATAAAGGAACCACTTTATTTTTCAATTTGTAGCTTTAACAGTTCAAAAATGATGATAGGAAAAGTGAGTGTTGCAATTATTGCACACCATCCACAATGTTCACCCTATTTTTCTCTTGCAGAAACTTCTAATACTGGACAAGAAATAAACATTGTACAGGGTAAAGATTTATTATATATATAATAAAAGTAAATAAACAATAGAAACTTCTGCTTAATGTATCTATTACTGACATGAATTTCAACTTTTTGCCAAGCCCTAATCTCTCCCCACTATTACTCAGTCAAGTCATTTTTTGGTAAGCAAAAAGCATGACAGTCATTACCGAGATGCACAAACTAAAGGCAGAATTGACAAAGCACAAACCCAAGAGATATTATATATAATAAAGGAAAAGATCTACAACAATTTCCCATCCCAGTGATTATCTTGAGAAGCTCAAGGCCTTTTCCCAGCCTCTCCTCATGGATGCTCAGCCAGCAGTAATGAAGGCTTACTCACACAAAGTACTGCAACGGGATCAGACCTGTCAGAAGCTGTCACAGTCCCACACCTGCACCCACCCTTCACCCTACACTTAGCTCTCATGGTTTAAATATTTACCTACAAGTATAGAAGTCTGTAAACAACTCCCAAGACCTCCATGGCTTGCTTCACTGCTCTGTCATATCTAGACTGCACACTTTTTAAGGAAGGAGGACTGTGGAGTTACTTCCCTGACATATTAGCTGTACTTTCATCAGGTGATGCAATCAGTAAGCCATACTGTCATCAATCTCTTCTTTTAAATTGAGGATTAAGAGGAAAGTACTGTGGTTACCTTTAAAAAAGCAGCCAAATCACTAAAAATTGCACTGATACTTAATTCAGCCAGATACTACAACTATATTGTTATAGTATCTAGCAAAATTGGATATAGTATAACAGTTATATGATGCATGTATATATAGTATCATAGCTACTTTGGATAACTATACAACAAAGAAAATTATTCTAAGTGAAGCACTGTGATTCAGGAAATAAAATGATAATTGCAAGCAGCCAGAAATACACGATCAGTGTGTAACACTATAAAGTTAGGTAGGATATTGAATGCTTTCTCAAGCATTTCTCTAACCTAATTTTTGCCGGAAGACAGACTTTGCATGTGAGATAATCTTTCCTTTCGAACTCAAAGTACTGTTGACATTTATTAAAAGGTTTATGTAAGATCTCTAACAAACTTGTATGATAACGGTTCCCACTGTGTGAAGGTCCCCTGTAAGATGGACTCCTGCACAGAATAAGCACACAGAATCCTTCAAATTCTGCAGTCCTACTCATAATTAAAATTAGCACTAAAGCAAATTAGATATTTACTATAGTCAGATTAGAATATAGAGCTACTACATTTTCTGTTGAGATTTGTTTATATTAGTAGTCTGTGAATTGTTAAAATAAGCACAATGCTTAGTAATACAGCACCTTTGTTGTCCTTCGAGTTAACAATCTCAAGTGCCTTACAAATGCAAAAATTACTCCAAACCATCACCATTACTCCAAGCCAGCAATTCTTTGAACAACATTTGAGTAAGCAGTAATATCTGAACAAGAAATTCACCTCACTTTTGTGCACACTTGGCTTTCCTGTTACTGTCTGTTCATTCCAGAGGCAACACACATACCAAGCCAGGGAGCAAAACTATGTTCTCACTCCATTAAATATTCTTAATTACTTTTAAATACTTATAAATACTTTTTGTCTTTGTAAGAGAGAAAAAACTAACTTGGGAACTTCCCCTACTGCACAACCAGCTGCTAGAAGGTACGGTTCATCCTACAGGATGTAGGTTTCACCCTACTAGGACTGATAGCACTATTACTGAAAAAAAGTAAGGAAAGTAACCATATTTACATATACAGTACTTCCATCAGCAGTTTTCCTACAGTAATTGTTTTTCTAATAAAAATTTCCTTGTTTCTCTCAAATATGACCTTAATTAAGTGAGGTACAACTTGCTTAGAAAAGCAGTTTGGGTATGAGGAATTTTTGGTCCTGCTTACTTTGTGCCACTGATGCAAATGTAGGGGTTTTAAATGTGAATTAGGACACAGAGACAAATGTTGGATGAAAAAGAAGTTATGAATGTAATGATATAATGATAAATGGATGTTTTCCAAATATCCACTTCATTTAAAGCAGTTACTTGCACATTCTACCAAACCTTGTGGCATGCAGATATCAAAAGTGTGGTTTGTGATTATTTTTTTAAATGGCTTTAGAGAAGTCTTGTTCATTTAAAAGAGATTGTTAAAAGAGGTTGTGTATCCAGAACTGCATTTCTTATGTTAGAAGACCCAGTCCCACAATCAGATTTTGCAGATTCTTGTGTTCATTATCAAATCTTATTAGAGAAAATAGTGCTCCTGCAGAGAAATGAGGATATGCTTGCAAAGATGCAACAACCTCAGGGCTAAGACCAGAGCTGTCATCTGGTGTGCGCTGGCTTTCATTATAGTGCAAGAATGTTATCTGCTCTGGATAAACAAAAACATTTCTTCTGGCTGGAATGGCAAACCTCTTTGAAAAATTTTATATTACTTCATAATAGATTTAATTGCTGTTGCTAATCAGCAAGAAAAGAAAACACAGGAAATAAGTATCTTAGAATTGCGTATGAGGCACATCTAATTAAAAAACAGCATAACATGATACAATATCATAAATTAAAGAACAGCCAGAATTCTGCCTTAAAAAGTACTCCGTACAAGAGAAACCAGAAGTTAAATTTTAATGCCAGAGGAAACAATCCTATTTTAAAATTTTTTTAACTGACAAAGACATTTTCTCCAGATTTCTAATTCTGTCAAATTAAGCATTTTTCATTTTGTTTTATATTTACAGATAGAAACTGACAAGCCACTAAGTAAGATTTATTGCTTTCTTTCCTGTACCTGACTGCCTTTCCCAGTAGGCTAAGGGATGAATATTTCAGTGCAAAAGCAGGAAACGAGAGCAGAAAAATGAACAGGGACAGGCCACTTTGCTGCTCTTCAGAACACTGAATAGAAATCCTTTCAGTGTAACAAATGTTGATTTAGGTTTAAAGCGATCTGCTAACAAAAGAGAACTCTCTTAGAACATGTTCCAATGCCTTCTTCACTGAAAGACAATCCATGATTTTTGCTATGTTTGCAGTTGTTTTATTTTTATAATGAAAAATTAGAAATGCTACAAAAATTGCGGCGCTACACCTGAAATACCAGAATACTTGAAATAGCATAAGCTGAATTCTTCTGTCTCCAATACCAAGTGACACTGAAGACCACTTCAGTGTCCTATTGTTTGAAACCATTTTCCTATAAAGTATTTTCATTGTTCATGACACCTGATTAAGTTACCCAGCTGCTAGCATTAATTCAGCAGCAATTATTCATTTTACAATTACTGTCATCTTGACACTAGCAGGTGGGTTTGAGTTTAATCTGAGTCAGTCCTCACTTACTCCTGACTGAGCCAACTCAGTTATGAATTATTGGTGCTACAAGGTGAGGAGACAGTTAATAACTTTGCTGCAAACAAGCATTACAATGAGTCATGTCAGCGTGGTAACCAGTACCAACCAACAGAAGGAGCCCAATAGACTTCATTTAGGACATTCACAGCTGCAGTTGTATTTATTGTACACCTAGACAATACAGAAGTGCCGAAAGCATGTTTTGAGCATTTTTCCCAGGAAACACTCTGGGTCCAAGAGCAGCTTGCTAGCTCTGTGCCAGCCCTAGTCCTGCTGATCTGAGCAGAGCACATGTGAAATACCACACCAATGCATAAGCCCACCTCTGGCCCAGGGCTGCACCTAGCTTCATATCTTCCTACCAAGATGCAGAAGAGGACAGTGCATTTAAAGTAAGTGGCTCCACTTGAGGCTACACCTAGAGTGGTCAAAGACAAGCCAGAATTAACCAGCAGGGCTGCACACTGACACTTGAGTCAGCATCATCGCTCTTCAGCACTCTGTGTTCTAGGAAGGCTTTCTGGTTTGTAAGCATAGCATCAGACCCAAAGAACCTCTGCCCATCTGTACTACCTTGCTCAGAGTTAATACGCCTCCCTCCAGTCCCCAAGACCAGAGGGTCACTGATGGCTAAGCAGAGTAGGCCTGGCTCTGCTGGGGTTGCCCCAACTTGGAGCTCAGAAGCTTGTCTGGATGTGTGAAGTTTCCCTACAGGGGCAAAGGTGTGCTTCTGCACTAAACACCTTAAAGCATCCCACACTGCCTGTGGACCTCAAGCCAAACCCACCAACAATGATCTTAAAGGTCTTTTCCACCTGGCCAGTGAAGAGCTGACTATGCACTGGAAATTCAAATTGGCACCAATTCTGTAAAAGCACCATGAAGGACACAAAGCTTGCTTTAGCTCCTTTACAAAGCTTGGTCTGTCACACCTTTACATGAGAATGCTGACCAGACAGAGCAGCACTTCGAGAATTTAAACAAGTCATTCCTTCCCTGGAGATTAGCAAAATGCAACTGGTTTGGTTTCTGTCCCACTGGGGTGCTGGCAGAAGGCGCACAAGTTAAGCTGTTACACAGCGCAGTGCAGTGCAGGGGCATCTTTGGTTTAGGAATTCTCAGAAATCCCAGGAAAAGCGCTAATTTAAAAAAAAAACCCAACACCTTAAGTTTGATACACAATCTCAGATGCTCTGCTCTCATTTAAATTCTCAAAGCAGTGCTAGTTTTCACACAAATCTCTCCCTCACAGACATAAACAGTATCACAGCTATATAAAGCAGGAAGAATGTTTCATTTAAAAAGAATGAGAATCTGCAACCATTGCTACAACCCTGCTCAGCACTGCCCATCATACAGTGCTGGGTTGGAACGTGTAAAAAGACAAATGGTTTTCAGCGGAGAGAGCCCCGAAAATACAGATTCTACAGTAACAGGGGACTTTCTATCCTAGTCTAAGGCTGGAACAGCCACAGGGTAAGTATTTATAATGAGATCTTCAGTACAGGAATCCAAAGCTTATATTGGACACATCTGTGGTAGCAGCAGGCATCAGCACATCAGGAAGGTGGACATAAGTTTCTAGATTTTGAAAACTGCAGTTGTAGAAGTATGCAAATAACCTTACTGGGGAGATTCAGGCAGCTTGTGGTATCTGTGAGCAACAACCCCATCTCATCTGCAAACTGCTAGAGCAGTATGTGCCTTTTTCACAACTTCAGGAAATAACAAAACTAGTAAGTGCTTAGATTTGTAATTCCCTTTCCAGAATACTCCAGTATGCTGGTTAAGAGCTTGTAGAAGGAAATCTACTTTTATAGATGTTTATTACAAAAATTATACTGCATTTTTTTGAAAAAAAAAAGAAAATACCTTATTTTACTCAATTACCCTTTTTGCTATGGTTTCACTGATGGCAAGAAAAAGAATTTACTTTTCTAGCTGATTATTCTACCAAAGAAGTCACATAGTACCATGAAGAGTCCCTCCCTGTAGAAAAGACTGTAGAGAACTTAATCAAATGGAAGTAACCGGATTAGTGAGAGATTTCCAGATTTAATCCAAATGTACATAGCAACAAGCACAAAAACCCCTAAAGTTATCAGTAGTAGCTAACATATGTGATTACTTCAGTTGCTTTTTAACTAAAGAATTTCTAAGTAGATATATTTGGTTTGAAAATCGCATTTTAGGAAGGCCAGTAATAAATGGTACAAACCGGCAGAAAGAAGGCAAGGCATAAAACAACAACAACAACAAACGTATAGTAACTTATACACGTTTGACTTGCTCTTTAAAATTGGAATGGAGGAAGGAATTGCTAAATAACTGCAGAATTAAAAAAAAATCATAAAGGAAGAGTTTGTTCCAGCTATATTTAGTTACTTCTCTTTGTGCTATTCATGTGTATCTAAGATTGCTTACAGACAGACTCCAATAACTATTTAACAGGAAGAACTTACAGACCACAAGAGAAAAAGTCACTTGTAATTTATCTACTAATGTCAAGAAAGTACTTGATTTTTTAAAGCTTAAGTATACTTGCACAATTAAAAGCTTAGCTACAACCCATTAGCAGCTGGAAAGTTCATGAACTGACCCTTTAATAATATCTCTTGTGATAATTCAAGAAAGGTGGTGATGAATGTAGTAAACAGACTTTAACAATTGCCTGTAATAAAAGGAATTTGTTAGATGTAAAAGCCTTTGAGAATTCCTCACCCTGAACTCAGGGCAGCCTTAATTTTTCACGAGGTGTGTGATACATGGCATGCACAATGAGTAATGAGTTGGATTTGCTGCATATGTGCAGATCAACCGTGTGCTGAAAGCTGGCTCCCAAGGCCCAGACCACAGGTAACACGACTCACGCCTACAAAATCTGCACTTAAATCTTAAGATTCTGAAATCCCACACCACCCCAAAATAAATAAATTGTTAAACAGCTCAGTGTCAGTAAATCGGTGTCAAAGACACCTTGCATCCTGTCAGCAACAGAAAGCCTGGAATCCCAGGCCTCCATTCAGATAAAGCGTCCGTTTCTAGCAAAGGCAGACAGCACGTTCGCAGGCATTAAAACTGTCAGCAGCCCATGAAGCAGGACTGAGACTGCACCTAAGAGCTAGTGGACGTTTTAAATATCTGTTTTTACCGGACATCCCCATAACTGGAACAGGCTATTAACCCACTGTATATGTATTAACATGATGGTATGTCCTGCTCTGAACAACATGCAGCACTGTAAGAGGTACCATACAACTTCATGACTGAAGGATGAACAGACACTGTCACTAAAAAAACTTATTCCCAAGACTCCTCCATCCCCAGCAAAAGAAACCCCCCTCATACGTGCAGAAGTCCCTGGGCCGGGGCAACCAGCATTATCAGTATAGGCTGGGAGAGGATATACTGGAGAGCAGCCCTGTGGAAAGGGACTTGGGGGTGCTGGTGGATGAAAAACTGGGTATGAGCCACCAACGTGCAATCTCAGCCCAGAGGGCCAATCACATCCTGGGATGCATCAAGAGAACTGTGACCAGGAGATCGAGAGAGGTGATTCTGCCTCTCTACTCTGACCTGGTGAGACCTCACCTGGAGTATTGCTTCCAGTTCTGGAGCCCCCAGCACAAGAAGGACGTGGACATATTGGAGCGTGTCCAGAGGAGGGCCACCAAAATGATCAGGGGAATGGAGCATCTCTTGTATGAAGACAGGCTGAGAGATCAGCCTGGAGAAGAAAAGGCTCTGGAGGGGACCTTATAGTGACCTTCCAGTACCTGAAAGGGGCCTACAGGAAGGCAGGGGAAGGTCTATTCACAAGGGTTTGTAGTGATAGGACAAGGAGTAATGGTTTTAAGCTAGGAAAGGATAGATTTAGGCTGGATATTAGGAAAAAGTTTTTTAACATGAGGGTCACAGAGCACTGGAATGGGCTGCCCAGAGAGGTGGTGGAGGCCCCATCCCTGGAGTCATCCAAGGTCAGGCTTAACGTGGCTCTGAGCAACCTGACCTAGGTAGAGATGTCCCTACTTGAGTAGGGAGGCTGGACCAGATGACCTCTAGAGGTCCCTTCCAGCCTAAAACACTCTATGATTCTAAGTCTGATATACAAATGCTGGGATGCTGGTGAGAGACACTGTCAGCCCTAGAAGCAACTCATAGACTAACACTAGAGGAGGATGTCAAGAGCAGAAAATATGTCATGTATTTAGTACTCAGGTCTTCCACAGTTAAGGAAGATGACACGTGTTTGAAGATATATTCGATGTAAGTAAATATTAATGGAATTTAAAATACAGCATATAGAATGGAAAATCATTATATTGTGAAGTGATACAGAAAACATCTGGATGTCCTCTTAGAGGTTTGGTTTTCTTCTGATTAAGGAAACAGCTGCCTTAGTGAAATTACTCATATCCACCAGTAATGAAAAGTATCTTTTAGCACAATTCCTCTGTTAAGCCACAAGCATCTGCTTCCTAATTTTCTTTTTATTTAATCTTGTGTATCCAGCCCAAGCACTGTAACAACAATTTTAAATAGCTGCCTCATTTTATATCTTGCAAGCTATCATATCTAAAGAAAGGATAGCACTTTGCATATGAAACTCTCCTTTCAAGCAGGTGACCGTTGAGAGGTGATTTGCAATACCATCTGTGAGAAAGCAGGGAGTGGGGTGGAGGAGCCTAATAAACTTTGCATGGTGAATCAATAATTACATCCTTAATATAGCATAAAGTGCTAACACAAGATTCATTCCTGGTCTTGTAAATCTGACTGTATCTTTTAATTCTGATACCATTAAGTGATGTAGGACGATGCCTTTACTCTAAAGTATGCTCCTAGGCTACAGTGGCAGGCACAGAAAAGCTAAAATCACTTTGCATACGTAAAGAATATTCTATTTGCTTTTTAATGTTAACTCAGCAGCAAATGGAGAGCTGTTTGTTTCAGCCAGTGTTACGTGATACTTGTAAGTTTGTTCCAGCTGATAATGGAGAGTTAAATGATGCTTATCAAATACACAAGTATAATACCGTGAACAGGATACGAAGTATGCCTACTTTAATTGTTCTTCTGCTCATTTTTTTTTTCTAACTTCACTTACTCACTTTAATATTTTACTCCAACAGAGTAATAGCTTACTGAAATAACTCTCAACAGTTGGAGTCCAAGGCTCAGGATCTCCCATATTCTGCCACCTTCCTGGAACTGCCCGCCAGTAAGTAGGTACCTGCAGAGCAAAGCCGGTCAGCTTTTAAACGTCTCCAAGGATGGAGACTCCACAATCCCTCTGAACAACTTATACAGTGCTCAGTTACCCTCACAGTAAAAACATGTTTCCTGACGTTCAGAGGGAACCTCCCATGTTTCAGTTTCTGCTGAAAATTTTATATAAATGTTACACGTATATTGTGGCATAGCATTAGAGCATGTACAGGGCAGAGTCATAGTATAGTCCTAAGGGAATTTTGTCAAAGCTACAGCTTCAGTAGACACTGGGACAAACTATTTGTCAACAAGAGTCTCCTCTTATAAGGTAGGAGTGGGTTGCTTTAGAAAGAAGCAAGCAGTGAGCTAATAATAATAAGAAGAAGAACTAATGACTACTGAACTACATGCAATGCAGGTGACAAAAGGACAAAAGAAACAAAGCATGGTGACAAGTTTGAATATGTTTTAAAAACAAGTCATTACATTGGGCACAGAATTATAGAGTTCGAGGCTTTACACAGTCTTCATTAAACACAAAAAGCTTGAGGAGTCTCATTTGCATTAAAGTTTACTCTAATGTCCTTTACCAGAGATCCTCTGGTTCCTCTTCACACATGGACAATTCCACTGACCATTAATTTGACGTGTTCATGGATACAAAAAGAATAACTTAAAACTATTATTTTAGAGTGTTTCTTCTACTCTTTAAATATGTATCAAATATAATGAGTAGTCACTGAAAATTAATGTTGTATGTCAAGGCTGCCCCATGTTTAAACAGTGAAGTGTTTCTTTTAATCCTTTTATCAGGACAGAAGCTGACACAGGAATTTCCAGATTTTGTGATCTCAGACACTGGAAACATTATAAATATCTTAAAAAGTCAAATGATCGCAAGTACAAATACAGTGCCAACTGCCTGTTAGATTTACAGCATGGACCACTTAGTAACAAGCCACTTGATCATAAAACTCTCTCATTGATCTCTCTCTACCACCAGCAGCAACAGAATACTTCTGTTTCCCTTTTAAATATGTGGAAAAGGATCCGAGAGTTTTATCTGTTCCAGTCCTAATGTTTCAGTGGTTACTCAGATTACAAGTAAATGCTGCTAACTGCCATAACTGTTAACATTCTAAAAACTACTTCTTTCATTTGTTTTGGTAAATTCAGTTAAAGACAACAGGATCAAGAAGGTGCCATTTGGGTAAATTCAGCTTAGATTTGGAACCGAGCAAGCAGCTTAGCTTGACTCCATGACAGGTGAGTTTTGTAACACTAGCAGTTGCATTGATGATGCATTTCTAAGAAGTTATTTTTCAGGGGAGAGGAACACGCCAAAATTTAGCATACATTGCAGGTTCCTTCCTGCACAAGACCTCTGACACATCACCTAGCTGGCTTTTTATATAAGTAATGTAATAAGAAAATAAGTCTTCTATACAGCAGAAGAAAAAGTTGATGGTTTAACTCAGTGCTTTTTTTGTTATTGTTGAGATTTCTCTGAAAGACAATAGCCACTGAATTGTCTGATGAATAATGGGCATATCCACAACAAGCCTAAATAAAGTGCTGTGTGTGTCTTCCTTAAATTAAAGATAAGAAATGTGAACTCTCATAGTTCTTTTTATGTAAGCCAAACAGGAGGCTTCAAGAGAGAAGAACTATGATTTAGAATCTGCTTTTATGTTGTAAGTTAAATCATCAGGTAGACTAATTCAATTCCTTTCTGTTTACTATAAGACTATTTCTCTTACTGGACAAGCCATAAAACTGAAGTGACTTAAAATATAAGGAGGCAAGTAGACATTTTAATTCTTAGGAGTTAGAAACAAATGCTCTGACTGAAGAAGAGTGCTGCCAGCAAGTCATAAATTTATGAGCAATTCAACTGCTTCTTTGAATTCCCTGAAGTTAAAAGTTTTTTTCGAGTTAAACCTCAAAACCAGTCCTATAATTAAATAGCCATAAGATATTCTCTCCAAAGATCTACATTACTTTTGAATGCAGTGTATATTTGGAGGAAATAATGGTTACAAGTGTTCATAAAGATTTCAAGTATGTATATTAGCACATATAGGTATCATCGCATTGCTTTCCATCCCTCCACTTGAAGCATGGCAAAATCAAAAAAAGACATGACAGTTGAGTAAACTCTCTCCATTTTTACCAAAACCTCATGGCATGGCTTTAGTGTTTTATGTTACTCTTCGCTTGAACAGTTCACATAACCATTCCTAGAGAGAATACTTTGCAGGTTTCACTGAATTATTTTTATATTTGATAGTATGTAAATTAAAACATTACAGTAACTTGACTGTGATTTCAAGTTGGAATTAGATGTAAAAAAAGCTCTTAAAAGTTTGACTTAGAAAAGGAGTATCTTAGAACCACCTACACTCATTAACTCTACCATCAGCTGTCAAAATCCATCAAAAAAAAAAATCGGTTGAGCAAGTTCTTCTCACTATCTCAGTAAGTCTTTATGTTTGGCCTTGAGTCAGTTAATAACCATATCAACACACAACCTTCAAGCAAATCAGAAAGGCAGATGACATTTAACATCAGAGTAAGTCTGCCCAGACCTGCCAAGTACCATCCCCATAGTCTCCTGCAGCAGTGTGGCAATGTTTGCCCAGAGCATCTCAGCAGTTCTTGATCTTGCCTGGAATCAGGAAGATTATTTGTTCTTTCCTCTAGAATATAAACGGAAATAAAAGCAAGTCTGGAGAGAAAAGACTAAGCACAGGCTGAACAATGTTTGTAAGAGATACCCTACAAGCAGCAAATGCTGATGAGAAGGTTTACGTTATTCATTGGTTTTGCATGATAAAAGGAAAAAGATTGAAATTGTCTGTATACTATGAATAGTGTTTTTAAGAACAAATTGCAGAAAATAGCATCCTTTAAGAAAGAACAGCTGTTGGTTTGAAGAAAATGAAAAGGAGTTTTCAAAGAAAAATGAAAGAGAATGAAGTTCATAGCATATCCCTTTCACTTGATGATCCTGAGGATCTACTGGACTGTAAAATTATCTAGTCATGCTTGCAAAAATTAAGGACAACTTGCCCCCCAAGGGACAACATGACTTTAAAGCGCTAACTGGACTGAACCAGCTTCCCAAAACAACTAGTGTGGTTATTTTGCTTCGCCTGCAAAAGCAGATGACTGCCTAAAGGCTGAAGAAAAGAAACAACCTAGACACATCTAGTTCTTCAGATTAACTAATTACAGAGCCTTTTCAGTAGTTCAGTGCATCTGAATCATTAGAAACAATGGAACTGGCCCTTGATGCCAGAAGGAAGATTGCTTTCTGTTAATTGAAGGTTGTCTCTACTCCAGTAACATAGGTGCTGGAATGATCTTCCTTGTTTGCTTTAGAGTTTCATCAGTTTATGTAAGGTTGGTTTTTCTGGAGGTTAAAATAAGCTTTTGAGCCTTCCTGTAGCTGAATGATGAGAGTCCTCTCATACTGTACTGTCTTAATGACTATTTGAAAGAGTTAGCAAGATCAGATGGGTTAATGTAAGCAACCAAAGGTGTTGAGTGAAGAATACCAGTACTGAACACATCACACAAAATCCAAGTTCTTCAGAATATCTTACAACCTTCTGACCTCTCTTACATCTTGCACTTCACTAGAAAATTAAACAGTAAGATAGCCGACCAGCTAACACTTGTGGGAATACAAAAGCATAATACTTGTTGGCAAAAGACTTGCAATGTAAACAGTGAACTAAGAAACTGGATCGTCTGTTTAAATAAATCCTAAACTATTTTTCCTTGAGGAAAGCAAGTAATATTTCTATGAAACACTGGCACTATATACTCATCCTCCTTTTCACTTTTCACATCTTCATGGAAATGATTTTGTTCATTCTCTTCTCAGTCTTTGGCTTAAGAAAAGTCTGCAGTTTAGCCATTTCTGTGCACTTAGTCATATGCAAAATGAGCTCTTATATTAATTGATTTGAGGGAAACAAAGATTTGTCTTTCAAATGCTTCACGACAGATCTGTTTATAGGGGCAATCACCTGCCAAAAACTAAAATTCCACTTGGCATCCATTGTGCTGGAAGTGGCACAGAATTTTTCATGTGAACATCTTTTCCAAATTCCTTCTCAATCATTTGTACATAGAAATACAGTCTGTGGATGGCGGAGGCAAGCTTTTGGCACAGGGGAGACAGGAACTGCGCTCACTTATTAACCACAACATTTATCAACATTATTCAACTACTGCATTTTTACACACACATGGCAAACAAATAGCATGTGGATTCCTGCAATTTCCCAAAGACCTGGGGAAAAGCTCCCTCCTTATCTTTCCTTTCAAATCTTTCAGATTTCTGTTGTTTTAAAATCACAAACAATAGATCCTGCCAAAAAAATACATGGGCCAATTATCACTGCCCATAAATTGGTCCCAGGAGTTCATGCTAACTTACAGCCAGTGAACCTTGTTCATATCTGTTTCAGGTTTGATCTGCTGAGCAAGATGTATTACTAAATCCAAAGGCAACTAAAAGAATATCTGTTTCTTTCTGCAGAAAAGATTCCATTATCTGTGCCTGTTGCTGGAGGCAGAGAGAGCATGCAAGAACAGCAATGATGTCTGCTTCTGATTTCAGGCATTCAATTTTCTCAATGATTTTCAGTTAGCTTGAAGCAGCAGGACTTGCATGTGGCACAAAGTGGTGTTTTGTAACGAATCTCTAATCTGATCCTTCAAACAGCAAATTGGTTAAGAAGCTTTCCCAATTTTATCAAAAACTTCTGTTCACTTGATTTGTATTTTTAAATACTTAGAATTTATTACTGCTTACTACTTTAAAAGAAGCAATTTATTTTTTCACAAAATGATACAAAAGTAAAAGGAGTCTTTGCTAAAGTCAGATTTGAGAATCTGATGGAATGATTTCGTAGTTGCCCATAGAATGAAAAGCACCGGAATTTTCTACGGGACAGTTTATTCTTTTATCTTCTTTAAGCTAATAAGGAGAGGACGTTATAATCCACTTAACTCACAACTTAATGAAAAATAACCTCAGGATCAGACTGACTCTATGGAGCCAAAGCACAAAATATAATCTTACATAGAGTAGCTATACATTGTGAAAGATTTAGATGACGAAATGAAGAGTTACTCCATGCCTAGAGTAAAAATGCAGGTACATACTATTTTCACCTGCACTTTTTAGGGGAAAAAAAAAAAATCAGTATGATGATTTAATAACACTTGTTATTTATCACCTTATTGAACTTTTATAATACATCCACAGAGAGAATACACTTTCCCAAATATTTTATATAGCCTAGAATTAAAGGAGAGCAAATTAATGCTGATCCATGCCCAGTGTCAGCACCAACTGAGATATTTTTATGTTGCTTTCATTTGCAGAAGTCAAATTCTCAGATGTAAAACTATGCATAAGGATTATTCTTTAGATATGCACAGTATATTTGCAACAATCTCAACATTGCTTACAAATAGTTCCACAGAACCTTGTTAACCACATGTTGTACATTTTCTATTAAATTCGCAGAACAGGACAATCTCACTAAGTCTTTGGGCAATACATTTTTATTCTCCTTTTACTCTCTATTATTGAAATTGCATTGGGTGCTGCAAAATGACAGAACTGAACACTGAGATAAATGAAAGATAAATGTCTTGGAAACTGAACTTCTTTGCAGATGCATGGTAGACTCTTTTTAGGGGATTATTTCTTCTGTATAGTATATGAACCTACATGCCAAGAATTCTTCTTTTGGGTCTATCTAGAGCTGCCGCTCAAAAGGAAAGCACCCACACTAGTATTTCTACTAGACATGCCCGCTTCAACTGTTCTGTAGAACTACAATCCAGTGAAACTGTAGCAGCTGGTTGAGAGCTAAATCCTCAGAACAAACAAACCAGCTCCCTCTCACCTGCTTGAATTCTATTTAATAATATATCTCATGTGCTCATGTCAAACACATCAGCTGTTACAATCACAATCAGATATTACTTAGCTTTCATTATAATCCATTCTTCTTTCTAATAGTTTACCAGCTTTAGCACCAGACTGTAGTAGTCTGTAGATTTCTGTTAAAATTAATGTAATGAGCAAGAAAGCCTTTTTGTTTAGTTAGTTAGTAAAGTCAATGCATGAATGCAAAAACATGTCAAATAAGTCTGCCATGGGACAAACGAAATTTTTTTGTTGTTTCAAAAAACTTCCCAAAGTCCTTTCAGTTATGCGAAATGGAAACCACTAAAATTGAAGAATGTGGCTATGTACAGGTCAGAGTTCTAAACCCATGTTTCTCAGACCAAAATCAGGGCTCTCTGGCTCTTGGTTTCACAGTAGGGTTAGTTATGGCAGGTGCAGCAGGCCATCACCATGGCTCCTCTGTCGCCCTGCTGTGGATATTCACACCAAACTCCAGCACATAGCAATTCACTGAATTAATGTAAATTGCCACTATTTTCACTTTATGTTAGTAGAGTAGTCTGAGGGTCTTTATAATGAGGCACAAAAACTGTTGATGATGGCAGCTGATTGCATGCCTGATGTACAGGCAGCAGAGGCTCCACAAGGCTTCAGGTACTTAAGAGCTGAGTTCCCAGTCATGGTATGTATATGTGGTATAAACAACCCCACTGCAGAGAGGGAAGAGAAGGAAAACCAAGAAGCAAAATTTGAACTAAGTACAAGACTGGAAATCAGCATCTCTGCTACCATTCTTTGAAGTTTCCTCAGAATTATGTGCAAGGCCAGCTTGAGAGGCAGAGTTGCAAAGAGCAGCTGAGCAAGTAGCATTAGGAGAATGGGGACAGAACTATTAGGAATTGCAGTATAGGGAACCTATTTAACAGAGATGGGTTTCATCAACAGTGTCAGTATAATTGCACTGCAGAACCTTAAGAGACAGAAATAGAAGATCGAAGGGCAGTTTGCTTGCAACAGCAGAAGAACTGTCTACATCAAAGAAATCTTAGGAGTCAAGGTTATCTCCAGAATGTGAATCCATAGGGATTCTGTAGCACAGATTGATGTAGCTAGCACAGAAAGAGAAGAGCATCAGCTCCATCAAAGGTGGTGAAGAGACTGAAATAATGGAGATTACAGACTGTGATTGCAGGAAAGAAAGGAGTTATTAAATCCTTCTCTGTCCTCAAGTAGGCTCTTAAGGGCTACATCAGAGCAGATACAAAGCACGTACAAAGCTGCAATGACAGCTTCTTGCAGAAACCCAGAGTCTGTAAGAGAAGAAGTAGCTCTTGACTTAGCTTGACATACTATTGTCTAACAGGGGTCATGTGCTCCTATTCAACATGGTGTTATAAACAAAAGGTTCACTTTGATAATGTTTGAGTTTGAAAACTGAATCAAGAAGACCATCTGAAATGAACTTAGAAAGGAACAGCAAAATGGGTAAAATGCTTGGAGATGACTCGGAGGATAAAATATGAGGTTCAGAGTCAGAAGATTCTCACATCAAAAGGCTCAGATGAATTCTATCTTCTTTTGGTGTGACTTTAAAGAATGTAATCAAAAGCAAAAACATATTAAGTCTGATTAAGGAATACAGAAACTGAATGTCTGACAAGACAAATGAAAAACTGTTAAGTCAGGGTAAAAGCAACTTTTGAAGAACAAATTTTCAAAGTAAAAACCAAACCAAAACACACGCAAAAAACCCCCAAAATGGGGAAATAGGAGGCCTGCTGGAAAGCTAGGAGGAACAATTAAGAGATGTCTGCATAAAAGAGCATAGTGCATGAGGCAAAGCCACTGCAGAAAAGCTAAATTTGCCCCAGTGTTCAGTCTTGAAGAGCCTAGGCAGATTCCCATGGAAGGAGATTTTTTTAAAGGACAAGCCTAACCCACCGTCCCAATATTGAGGCTGGACTAGATGATCTCTTGAGGTTTCTTCTAAGCTGAAAGACTCCAGGATTCAATGAAATATGGACGTTGAAAAAAAAAATCATAAGTTGATAAAAATGAAACAAATTATCAAGATCTTTTCGGAGCTTTAAATGAACTAAATACATGACACCACTGAAGTACTAATGTATCACTTAAAGTGGCAGCAGATGGATGGTAGGTGGCAAACAGGACCCAAATCTGAAAACAGGGCTGCAGAAAACTACAGGCAACTGTAGTCTTCTAGTTTCTACCAAACAGAGAATTCTACCGCCAGTCTGTGAAGATGCTTAAGGAGGAATTAAGTAGCATTCACACAGAAGTGATCAAACTCATACAGTATGCCTGCAGTTTCAAACAGCATTAAAAATCAAGCTTCCAGGACATAGAACGAAAATTCCTCTTGTTAATTAGCATCAGATTTAAGTGAAAGGAAGCAGGAGATAAAACATGTGGTCAGTTCTTGCACTGGCAAGATCAGATCCCCAAGGCATCCACACTAGAACTAGGCCAATACCTTTGCATAAGTGACAAATTCATCATCTTACTATTTAAGATTGGTAAATGATGAATTATATTTTTTTGTATTTATGGAATTTAAATATTCTCTATGAAGTGAGACCTCTGTAAGAGAGAGAGAGGGAGAGCCAGATAAAAAAACGCTACAGTTGAATTCTGGAGGATGTATTAGCACTATATGAAGTCAGCAATGTTTTGCCGCCAGCCTGGAAAGGCAGCTCTAGATCAATAGCATCTGCATCATTATTTCACGTCTGTCCTCATTAATAAGACAGCACTACCATCACTGATGGATAGTTGTCTTAAGTGGGCAATGATTAGGTCTAAAGTCAGACAAGAGGCCAAGATCATGAAGTGAGATTGAATAGTGGCACTGCAACTCCTACTCGAAATGCAGGTATAAACTAATTAGGTGATATGTCATCATTTTTTTTTTTTCTTTTTTACTTCTAATTACCAGTTGATAGAGAATAATAGATGAAACTCAGAAAGCCCAACATTTATCACAATGAAGAACAGTTGGGGTTTTTTTATTCCTTCATCATGATCAGGATGAATTAGTGTTCCTTCAAAGAGGTTATACTGCTAGAGTAAAAAAATAAAAATCTGTCACATTTCTGCTTCATGCCATGGAGAGAGATGGCAATATGAGCATTATTATCAACTTTGTTTTGTCTTCCTCCAGCGAAGATAACTATCCTTAGTCCTAGAAAAGATAAGGTTATATTATGCAGAAAGAACAGCTGCTGAATCCAAAATATTAACTCTAGGGAAAAAAAGAAAAAAATTTACTCATCCCATTCAAAAAAGAGAGAAGCTTCAAAAGGAATCTGGGAACTTACTATGTGGGTCTGAAACTCACGTGCTCCTTACCCACTTTAGAGCATTTTGGACTTGCTTTTTTGCTACTCATACAAACAGCAATTACTAAAAGCTCCTTCTGTTTCTGACTATGCAATGTATTCCCTGACTGTGGAACCAACCTTCAAGAAAAACACTCCCCTTATTAGACAGCTTTAGCAGTAAAAAAGTTATCTGGGTCTGCAGAACAGGGGATCTTGTTGCATACAATATTCCTGACCCTTCGTATACCAAAATTTCGTATCAGACTAGTGAGTATAACAAAGCTGTTGCAAAACAAATCTCTCCTTTACTAGACATCTTATTTTCTAGTACAAAACCAGAAAAGGTTGCATATCAAGTTGCCTAGATAAGGAATTGCAAGAATTGCATGCCTATTAATGAATTCAGGTTTAATTTATACAACGTGATCAAGAAAGTTTGCAAAAAAAAAATCTGTCTGGTTCCTATGGGTTAAACATACTACACTATATGCTCTTCTAGATGCTTTCATACAAACGAAAAAGATCAATACTAGCAGTGCTAGCAGAAAAAATATCAGGAAAGCATTCACATGTAATATTACTATGAGGGAATTAAAAAAAATATTTTTTGTATTTGTAACTGTTTTACAAATGAAGTTCGATATCTGACAGGAATTAGTTCTACCTTGGGCTTAAAATAAAAAGTGACTTAAAGTGTACGACACTTTTCTAGCACTTTTAGGTATTTCATATTAATTCTAGTAAGGCAGAAATTATAGGAAGTTTAACAGAATGCATCTCATTGCTCTATTTGCAAGTGAGCACCACACAGAGCAAATAGTCAATCTGTTCACTTTTAGAATGATTCACGCTGGTGCCTCTAAACAAACTATTATGTGAGCAGGATGTTTTAGGAACTACTCAGTATGATAGGATATTCTTTAATCATGATTAGTTAGACTTACAAATAATTATGAAACATACAATGTGTTACAGCTTTGGATCATTACCCATGGAAATGTAATTCAGAAGTACAAACAATAATTATTTCCGTCACTCCTTTTACTGAAACATAGCTTGCTTTAATTAGGATATTGATAAGTGAGCACAGCAAATATCAGTTAATCTGATAAAGAATTAAATGAGCTTTTAACTGAGAAAGCTTAATCCTCCAAACAGCCTGCATACAGGTTGTTCCCCCTCCTCAGGAATGCCCACTAATATAACGGACTAATGGATGATTAAAGATATATTTTCCATGGTGGAAGCCAGCCCCCAGGGCCCTCACTCCTTTCCACAGCTGTCAGCAGCACCAGTGAAGGACAGACCCATGCAACATGGGAAGCATCACACTGCTGCATGGCTGCTCTGTCCTCAGGATGGCTGCAGCCTGCTCTTCCCATAGGCAGCAGTTGGCTATTGCTTCAGTGTCTTGGATTTAGGAAACAAAACTGGGAAAACTTCCCAAATCTGATTAAGGCAGAGCACACTGAGTTGTAGTCACTAAGCCACTATGACGATTAGTTGAGGAGCATCATTCTGCCTTGGATAGCAGCTGTTTATCAAAGAGTATGAAAACCAGGAGCAAACATGGACAGTGTCTTTCCCAGCCTGCAAGAGCTCAGGATTCTCCTTAATCATACACGCCACCTTGGCATTTAGGAGTCCGCTTTACTTTCATTAATGAGTCCATCCATTTTTAGAATAGACATTAGCATCCAGTATCACCAATACTCCACTGCAAAGAGTTCCATTTAATTATCTGTTGTGTGAAACATCTTATTTTGGTTTTGGTTTGGTTTTTTATTTTTGTAATTTTCCTCATTCCATTTGTACATTTTTTCATTCATTTTTTTATTTGAACATCAGTATTGCTATTGATCTTGTTCAAGAGATGGTGGTTAAACTGCCTCTCTAAAGATGAAGGAATGGTTGAGAAGGTATGGTTAGGTGTTATTTAGGAGAAACTATATGCACTGATTGAAAGCGAGACTGCGTATTAACAGACACAAGATGTAAACCAGCAACATATATATGAAACCAACAGCACCAATGACAAATGGTTCAGACATTTCTTGGCAGACAGCTGCCACCTGATGTAAGGCTCATGTGCAGTCTCTACCAGCTTGCTGACTGCCAACAGGCATCTCCTGCTTCTGTCAGAACCAGTCAATTAAAATGCAGCAATAGTTTATATTGCAAAAAGTTCACTCCTGTTTGCAAGAAGGAGATCTGCAGTGAAATATAAAGCTATTTAATTGAAGAAGGAAGAGCTTTCAAGTCTAGACACCCTTAGATATGCTTATGTCTCGTTGCTGAGTTACTGTAGGAGGACAAGTGATTTCCTTCAAGAGTCAGAGATGAAACATTAAGTAACACAGTATTTAGTAAAGATCAAGAAGTCAGCTAAAAAGCATCTCTCGATATTTGTCATTATTGTTAAAGTGTGAATTTGAAATAGGTCTAAAAGCAGTATTTTTTTCCAGAAAATTATAAGACAGTTAAAATACAAACCCCAGTATATCATAAAACATTGTATTTTTAATACCACATACACTCAGGATAGGACCATAGGAAATAAATATCGTAAAACTTCAGAGGAAGTTTCAAAATGTAAAAATATTAGGAACACTGTCTCCTTGTAACCACTTTGTCAGTTAAATGACCCAATAGTACTTGCTAAGACAGCTTAAAGATAATAATAAATTTTAAGAAAAACCAGCAAGCACACCATAGAAGTTAAGTTAAAGTGACAAGTTCAAAACAGAACTTTACCCAGTATTTGGGAAATTTACATGTGAAAGAAAACTACAAAATCTTTAGGGTTTTGTGGAGTTTCCAACAGTAATTGCTTTGGATTTAAATAAGTCCAATGATAAACTCAAATTTGGGGTACAGAGTATTAATTTGTATTAACTCTACAATAAAACACTACTATAACCCAGAGATAGGATGAAGATTTAAACTGGTGAGATTAAAGACTTTTTAAGTGCCAAGCTAAAAATTTGAAACTGTGATGGTTTCAGGTACCATCAGGTACTGTGATACCTGCATAGCCTTCTCCATATATATGACAGGAATAATTGCATTAGTAAAAGCTCTTAGATGAAATTTCATCTTCATTCTCGCCAGAAACCATAACAGGCAATAGAGATTAATGGGATATCAATGCTTTAAAGAGATTCACATGTATAGGTTTACCAGTTATCTTCTCATTCTTAACATGTCTTTTCCACAGGAGTTGAAGCTTCAGTTTTAGGAAGGCCAACAGAAGTACAGTTTATAGAACTTAAAGGATATGCTCAAAATTAATTTGTGAAGCAGAAAGCTGACACACCAAATCTACCACTACTGTGTCACAGGAACTCCATACTTACATGTTCCAGCATGAAGCCCAGTAAGAACGTACTGGGTATGGTTTCAACTCAGGAAAGGAGAAAAAAAACCCCAACACTAGAACCAAACATTTAACACTTACAGGAAGTAACAGTTCTAAGACTAAAAAGGCAACAGTAATAGAAACAAGAAAAACCATTCGACAGGTCTCTGCTGTAAAGGCATTTTCAAAGTTCTAAACAAGTTTAATTCAGATAAATAAAAGTATTAAACCAAAAGTTAACTACTTGTCTAGATGATGATATTTCAGATAAACCATGTGAAACTATCTTACCTCTTCTCCTGAAAGATAGTAAGCTGAAAGTAGTCCACCGACAAAACGAATGTTCACTTCAAATACTGAAATTTCAGCGTTCTGTTGAAATAAAGAAACAGTTTTATTCCCTGATACTTTTCTGGACAGTTTTGCTTGGTTTGTTGTTTTTGGATTTTTTGGTTTTTTTTTTTCATATACATGCAAGTATTAAGCTACAACAGCCAGAAATAGCAAAATACAGAAGATGTAGAGAAAGCCAATAGATGTGAACTTGAAAGCATGTTAAAAGTATTTCCTTCTCTTCATATTAAGAGAACATCCTCTCCGTTATCCTCATCCTGTTTTAACTTTTCATCTCTTCCACTTAGACATAAGGCATTCCCTAAATCCACACATCTAGAGTACTTCCTTGCAGATGATTCAGCGCTTGCACACAAAAAGTGTTCTAAGATCATGTCCCATACTACCTTGTCTCACACCATCTCTTCTCAGACACCATATGAGAAGTTCTTGATCAGAATGTCTTATCAAGAGTTCTCCTACTTTAGTCTAGACGCGAGTTATTGTAAAATGGGAGGTAACATTAGAATGAGTCAATTACATGTTCATGATAAAAATTCCTTCACTAGGAAGCAGATGATCTTTCACTACTACAGTGACAGCCCTTCCCAGGCTGGCCTGGTCTTTACCAATGATAGAAACTAGGTTTGTTGTATTGAGCAGCATATAGAGTCAGCCATTCTCTATTTCAAAAGTCAAAGCACATTCTTCTCTGCTTTTTAAAATTCAAGCCTAAATGAAGAATCTGAGTCTTATGATCACTACATTCTTGTTCTTCACCAAATCAATCCCAATTTTACCCCAACACACAACATTAATTCCACTCGAGGCATTCAGCTGAAAAAATGATTTACTGATGTTTCTTAATTTTCACTTTTTTTCTGTAACACTACTTTTTATATTTTTGTATTTCTCTAGAAAAATGGTACCTGGCAATCTTCTAAACCTTTAGGGACTCAAATAAGGTGTCTGACTTTTGTGCATCCTGGATTGCTCTTGCTTGCATTGTTTTTCTATCTTCTAGTTGCTGACATACACTATAGCTATATTTAATATAAATCAATGCATGATGGAGCTGCGGGATTTTCTTCCAACGGTCTTGCAGGCTTTACTCCTTCAGCTAGTTTTTGTACTTTTCCAGTTTAAATGTTCAGATGTCAGTTTACGTAGGAATGAATAAGTTGCTCCCTGTTTTCTATGTAAATTGTAGTAAACTGCCTTTACAGAAGGAAACAGCACTAGATTACGTATTAGAAATATTACTTCATGCACTCTGATTTCCTTAATCAGGCACTCTGATTAAGGAAAGGTATATCTACACACATTGGAGACAGTTGTTCAGTGTTTCATCGGTTGTAAAGGTACAGATTTCAAAGAAAACCCCACAGATTTGCTACAATGCTTGCCCACTTACCCTCAGGCATTAATCATTTCTCTAAAATCTATTCTTCACCTTCTATCAAAAAATTGAGGATGTAATTCCATTCACAGAATTGCTCTGGTTAATACATAATTCATAGAGTATACACGTGTGTCTTGGTAGGTTTTTTTATACACACAAGCACAGTTCAAAGGGGCTGACAAAGTCATGTCATCATGCACACCTGCCTATTGAAAACTCAGATCTGGCATCACCCCTTAAGAATACAAACTGAATGAGTTTCTTGCTGTCTTGCCCTATTCAAAATGTAACATTTTTCGATTTTTATTTCAAGTGTACCAAAACTCTGCAGTTTCTCCCCACTCACTGCTCTCCTAATACTGGTCTACTCTTACTCTTTCTGAAAGAAAATACAAAGGAGAAAAAAAAGTCATAATTTCTGCTTCTAAAATTAATCTGATATTTCTGCTTCCAAGTGTTCAGTCATTGTCTCACTGAATTCAGCAAGAAGGAGAATGAAGTAACTGGAAACAGGTATTCACTTCAACTTTAACTACTGCCATTTCTATGCATGTTTTTATTATACTACAATATACAGTAAACCTCAGCAGATGGATATAAACACATTAAAATCCTCTAGAAGTCTGAACTAACTAGACAATACAGCTGTTCACCTGCTAAGCAGGCTATCTGTGTAAGAACTCTACCTCAAATAAAGAAGCCTACCTTAACTAAATCCAATGCATAAAACTGCTTGTAGAAAACTTATCTGTGTTAAAGGCTGATTTGATCTGTCTGAAGAAAGGATGATTAAAGGAGTGATAGGGGCAGCTTCTCTTCCCTGGGGGTTGAGCTAGCTGAAACTCCTATAAATAGTATTTTACTTGAGAACCTTCTTCAGAAGTTCAGGTTCTTTCCAATTCAATCCTGAGCCTCAGGACGTTAAGAACTTTTCTTTGATGTGGGAAAGTTGAAGCAGTAAAGAGGTAGGTATTAGACAAGGAAACAAGTTAATCAGATATGCCAGACACTCGAGTTTCTTTTAAGGATTGAGTTAAATTACTTTTTGATTTTGAATTGCTTGAAGTAAATTGAGTGATATATGAGCTGAACAGTTTGTCTCCAGAATCTCATATTTTGCTTTTCTAGATTTAATACACTTAACTCACAAACTATTGCTGTCTTTCAAGGAATGCAAAAGCCCTTTAAGAAAAGCTTAGCATGTATGTGCTGACATCTGCTTCTGGAAATCAGTTATCGACAAGAAGTAGACTTTGAAGGAAATGTGAATTACTGTCGAATCACAAAGATTAATTACACTGTAATCCTAAATGCCTGCTGAAGTGGTTATCTTCCAAGACGTTTCTTGAAGCTAATAATTGTTTTAAAGTTATCAGATTTCCAATATTTCACTTGCACACACCTCTGAACTTTTGTTTGAAACTGTCTCTTACTAAAATCTTTATACAAGCCACTGAAGCAGACAATTAGTGAAATGGGCAGACATTCCACTAATGGTAGATTTGAAAGCTGTATGCTTAATACATAGTTATACTTAAACTCATCATATCAGGCTAATAGTATTCTCAAAAAGCACAGGAAATATAGCAAATCGCAAAACAGTTAAAGAAGTTATATAACTTCATGTCAAAGAAACATTCACCTCTACATGGAAAGTCTGTGTGAAGTAAGTCTGTTATGAAAAGTGAACTTGTCCTAAAAGTACCAGATTTCTGGAGCACTGACTTTACTCTTCTTTCTGGTTTGATTTTTTGAATTTTTTGTTTTACGCATGCAAGATACACATCTTGATCATTACCTTCTTTTTATATTTTTAATCATCATCCACATACAGTTTACACAAATAAGTTTGTATATTTCTACTCAGCAGTCAAATCCTAAGTAATCAACACTATGTTTTATTCTGCTCTCAGATCCAGCTGTACCACAAGTACCTTATGACCCATTTAACAGTGCCAAAACATATAGGAAAAACCTTCACCTGAATTTCCCAAAGTTTCTACTTTACTAGTTGAAGAGGCCAGAATTATTTTGTTTTAATTTTTTATTTCAAGTTTAGCCTTCTCTTTCAAGCCACCACTGTATCATTACACAGCAGGTCTGAGAAGTGGTTGAATAAATTCCATCATACCTAATGGAACTTCTGTAAGAAGTGACTGGATACGCTTATTTTAAAATGACTACAATGTTTCTTTTGTAAGATCCCAAATATGTAAGCTGGATCTGTCCAACTGGACGGATAAAATTTCTAATTTTACAGTCTTTTTGTTTAGACTATAAGGCTATGTGCTAAGTACGATGATCTCTGGAACACCTTTGTTAGTACACATCTGTGCTAAGCTCTTATTGTCATGCAATATCAACTTGCTCTGGCAACTAATTTTGGAGGCCTCTCTTTTGTAAAAAATTCTGAAAGTATGTAGATGCTTGGGAAAGTGATATGCATGTTGGGAACAATGTGTTTGTTTTACTTCCAAGGCTTTTATGTTAATTGAAGTGAGTAATTTGGTCTTTCATCTTACATTTGATCAATAATTTATCATTCACTATTTGATCTTCTGATAAGTGAATCATAAATGGGATAGTCCAAGTACTATATGAAATCCAGAGAAATTGTGACTGCTGCTCACTGTACTTTGAGAAATAGAAAACCAAAAGCAATATATGTATCCATTACATGGTGCAAGAAGGAAAACAGTGACAAATCTATGGAATTTCATCTGGTTTCTTTGATTAGCTTTCTAAAGACTAAATTACTTTGACAAGGAGATGTATCATCCTATACATTGCTGGCTAGACACATAATGAACCTATTTATATATATGGTGGAGACTGCTTTTAAGCAAGTTCTTACAATCAAAGGATGAAACAGCTGAGTGTTACCACATTTTGTCTTGACAAGGAAAAATGCTAAGATAAGGGGGTTTTAAACAAGAGAAGAACCATAGCTCAGAAACACTCAAGAAGCTGCAGGTTTAACTAGTAAACCTATTAAACTCACTCCTGTTAAAGAAAGAGAGGTTGACTATACCTTAGGAAGGCTCATCTTCAGAAAGCAGCAAGTATTACCAAACAGGGGGAGAAAAAAAATATATATATATGCCAAGAGTTACATTAGCTTGTTTGTGTTAGTCTGCATTTGAGTTGTATTTTCAAACCTATGACAAGGCCAACCTGATCTCAGCTGCACCTCATCACTTCCCTCAACCTTTGGTAAACTGAAGGATTAAGTCTACAACTGGTAAACTGCTGAAGCTTCAACCAGCTGCGGTTGAATTTAACTTTGAAAGCACTGTTCAGACAACAAAACTACTGTCAGCAGGATTCTCCTGAAGCCCTTCTCCTGCTAGACTCCTCCAGCTTCCCCAGAATCAGTATTCATATCCTTCTGGATCATTACCTTAATGCATCTCTTTCCTGAAAGTCTTTCTCTCCACAAATTCATAGAACAAGGCCGAAACAATTTCCATCTATGTTTTCTCATGGGAAGTCGCCTTCAATTATAAACACAACATTTTAAATACAATACAATCTTATTTATCTAGCATCAACTTCCACCTGGCACTCATCAGCACCGGTACTTGCTCTGCCATTCATAATTCAGTTGGAGAAAATACTGTGTGCTCTTCCTGGGGATGAATGCGTTCATAATTATCAAGTCATTTTAATTTCTTTGACAAAGAGCTTACTCTAAGTTTTTATAAAGATCTAAATAAGGCCACAAGTTCTACCAAATAATTTGCTTTAGTTGTCTTTATTGCACAGATTCTTTCCAAAACTTTCTTTTCTTCATTTCTCCTATTCTTGTCTCATCAAGAGTGCAGTAAAACGTCAGTCACCTCATCTGCATTTCCATCTATTGCTCCTGTGTACAGGGAGTATAGTGACTCCCCCCCACACCCACATTCCATGCTGTACCACTGCAAACAGCCCATATCCTGCAGATACAGCCCTGTGCAAAAGAACACCAGGAACTCTACACTGAACAATGCTGAATAATGTATTTAATTCTAGACTAAAAATGTACACAAAGGGCCCACATTTCAAGTAAAATGAGAGCGACTTGTAATTATTATTGCTATTAAATAATATCCTCCAGCTGATGTACAAAGATTGGGAACAACGACAAATCTTAGCATTTTCAAGCAGTCCAGCAAGTATGATAGAGACCTGAAGAGCACTACAATAGCTTACTTTAAGCTACTGTAATTAAACAACATTTTATTTACTTGCAATTTGGGGGAAAAAAATTTCACTCCTATTCCACGAATGAAATTTAGTGGCAGCTTACTAAAATACTCAGTTCCCATAGACAAGTGAAGCAATTTTAGCAACCTTTTTATTGCAAGTGTTAAAGCCTGGTTATTTCATAACATGCTATTTAACCTTGCTGAAGTCCCCATATGGCAAACTGTAAGATCTTAAAGAGGCACAAAAATAAAGTGTTACTGAAGCGATTAACGAACTCTAGCAGCAAAAGAACTGCATTTAATAACGAATTTGCAGGATCTCCTTTCAGCCCCTGAAAGTAATTTCTTATTCATAATCAAAACAAAATCAAGTCACTTTGAAGTCTGACATTTAGAGTGTTCTAACAAGTTATGTGGCAAACTAGTAAACAAATAGTCCCACAAACCAAAGAACCATTTTCAGCTGCTGGCTTTCTTAGGCTCTCTCACAGACCCATTATACATTTGCTTGAAGTCCATTTACCCACTCCTCCCACACTTCTTTTTTTTTAAATAGCTTTGCTATTCTGTTGCTAATTGTTATATTAGGAAACTTTCTGATTTTCTCACTTAAAGAGAAAAAAACACCAAGAATAAAGCACCAAAAAACCATCTGCCTCCAAGCCAAAACATTAGGTTAGGGACTGTTACATGTAATTGCAAGTCAATAATCATACCTATAGTTTGAGAGTAATAGGATTTACATTTGTAAATGCCAAAGTTTGAAATAAACAATCTGGATTCTAAAAGTCTGTCTTGTTACTGACTGCACACGACAGATAGATTTGAGGTAAAGATGCATGTCAGAAGCATTAATAATTAGATCCAAATAATATTTGATATTCTGGGATCTTGGAAAAGCGGTATGGTAGTGTATAGATAGTAGTAGAGATAAACATAATCTCAAGTTTCTATACTTACCAGTTCCCAAAATAGTAGACACACTATGCGCAAAACTTCTATGTTACTCGAAACTGCACACAAAGATTCTTTAAAAGATACACAAATTTGCAAAACTACATAGTAAGACAAAAACTCAGAACTCCTAAGTAAGCCTTCAAGCTTCAGGGTGGCTTCAATCACTGAAAAAATCTGACTGACCTCTATAAACAACTTTGCTTAAGAGTGCTGGCGGAACTCAAGGCTGAATGTATCCATGCCATCTTAATCACTCCCTTCTCTTTTTGCAGTTCCTCAACTCATTTAGTACCTATCTTCAAGAGCAAATAATGAGGCTCTCTTCATACTTTCCTCACAGCACAACAGCAACTCTTTCCTAGGTTGATCCATCCTGTGCAGTTAACAAGGGAAGGTATCCATGATGAGACAGATAATGCAATATGAGTCAGCGCTCACACAAAATGTCAACTAAAGTCAACCAAATTACATCCACATGGATAGAGAGCTATTGCACAGGCTGCTGCTACTTTCATCTGACTGAACAATCCTAACTTCCTGCCATCCTTAATTTTGACCAAAAATAGAGTGATGAGGCACACAAAGCAAAATCCACTAATAACCAACAGCAAGGTTATTTTAGTTTGAATCAAAATTCACCTTTGAGATATCTTTTGGTAGAAGAAACTATTTTCCTCTTCTCCCGAAAAGCACATGGCTTCATGCTCAGTTTTGTTCCCACTCTGGTCCTGCCTGACTACACTCACATCAGATGGCTGATCAGTGGGTCGGGGCATGAATTCAAGCACTGTCCCATAGATCATTTAATTGTTAGTATCTCCTGGTCTGCTTTGAGCCCCTGTTGTTCCAGTCAATGTACAGACATGCTTTAAGACACCATGTAGGCCAAGGACTGTTCCCAGTATGCAGTATGGGAAAGACTGTCATTTTAGAAGGAAGGAGTTTAGCAGAGCTGAAGAAGAGTGGGATGGATCAATTAGTCTCTCATCCTAAAGAAGTTTGAGTGTTTCTGGGTGTAGAAGCGAAGCACCATCAATTCCAATATTTAACAACTCCCAACCCTTCAGTGGTGTGCCACATGGCTCAGCTCCTGCACCACTACTCCCCAACTCCTGACTCCTTCATCCATCTCATTAAGATCCCTCTTCCAATCTCTCTTCCCAAGTATGGATTCACCACTTGAGCTGCAGAGATCGATAGCTTTTCCCTCCCCAGCGTGAAGCAGAAACTCTTCAGGAAGCTATGCATACTCTGTGTGTGTGCACAGATTCTAAAGCAAATAATGAAAACAAAAACAAAATCAGAGAAGCATGCAGCAGTGTGTAGCTGTAGCTAGGAAACAGTCAAGCTCTCTAGTGGTCCTGTGAAAGACCGGCTCTTTCTTCCTACATTGCACATGCCAATATACAACCCAGCCCAGTGGAGCTTGGGTAGTGCCATGCACAAGCACTGAGAAAAGGGTGTGTGGGCAGCAGTGTGCATGGGAAGGGCAGATCAAATCCTCAGCTATACTAACTGAAGAGCAAAGATATACCCCCACAGAGATGCAGTGATTTAAAGGAAAACAGAGCACATACCCATGATGTAAAGACCATGGATTTAGCCACTGCAAATGTCAACTCTTTCCAAAAGTATGTCTAAATCTCTTAAAAATATTGACAGAATCAGAAAATGCAACTTAATTCCTGAAGGACTACTCAGTTTGGATGAAACATCAGAAAGGTATCAAATACATGGAATTGCAGCAGTTGTGAGAGAAAAGAAACCTCCAAGCTTTGCAATGTGGATATCTCCGTTAAAAAAAAAAAAAAATCACAGGGCTAGAAGCTCCAGCTATAATAAAAATAGCTTAGGTGTGTTATACTCCAAAAGAGGAAGCTTCCAAACATGTCCACTCCCAAGCTTATCAAAATTGACAAGTTTGCTTAGAAAGGTGGCAATTAGAATTTTCCTTCAAAGTCAAAACAGTTTGCTTTCTTCAGAAAGGTAAACAAAGGTAACCCTGACAACTAATTCATTGAATTGAGGGACCAAAATGTAACATGTGAAGAGATTACATCGCTTCCCATTAAGTCATTTTTATTTCATAGATCCTTTTATGTAAATAAAGTAGTGTCTACTTTACAAAGTGACATTTGGAAACTTTTATAATCAGGTGATGAGAATGATCAAGTGCTGGTCAAACAGTGCAACATGTACAACCAGTAGCTGACATATTACAAACATTTAGAGAGGTAAAGTTGCCTTATCCAGCTGCACTGATGTAGAATATAAAGAGAAAATATCCTGCTACAGAATACAGTCACAGCTATTTTTGTGAAGAACATCTCAAAGAATATTTAAGATTTCAAAAGCATAGTTCTAAGATTAAATGGAGAGAAAAACTAATCCTTTTATACAAATAAAGGCCAAACATGCTTCCCCAAAAGCTGATTAAGCAGTCACTGCCCAGAAAATGACCGGAAACATCAAAGAGAAACACATTTTATACTACTCACAAGAAATAACACTTAAGAGTGTCACTGTGTCAGTTAGTAAAAACTAAATCACTTTAATGGCAGTAAGGTTTCTAAAACAGGAGCAGGTAAGAGTGTGCAAAACATTAATGCAGGAAATGTCAAGTAATGCCCAATACATGATAAATGCTTACACACAAAAGAGAAGGCCCTGCTGTTCTTTGGGTTAAGTATTTTCCAACTTTAAACTATAAGATAAAAATATAAAGCAGCATTTGAAACTAGAAATTATATTTAAAGTAGGAAACTAAACGAGTACAAGTTGAGTAGCTTCAAACAATTTGACCATTAAACTGAAATCAATTACTGAAGTTGGTGTTGCAGTTATTTATTTTCATCTCCTTATTCTACTTCGGGAAAATTCATCTACTCATTACCTATGCCAATGGTAAAATTCAATTCTATATGATTATGAAGTATTATAAAAATAATTTTGTGAGGTGTCAAACTCAAGGTAGCTATTTACAGGAATAGGAAGAACAGGATGTTGTTCCTGATGCATATCAGTATTATCTGTAAAGTGCTTTCGGTAAATCTGCTGGATTGCTACACTAACTGACTAATGCAATACAAAATTCCAGGCGTTTTGAAAGACTCCGTAGCTTTAGAGCATGACTGTGAAAAAATAAATAAGTACTATTTAAAAGTACATAAATTAACAGAAGGATTTGGAATTGTAGGCAATACCATCTAGAAGTTTCCAGCACAAAGTACAGCAAGATTTATGTAAAACCAAAGATTTCAGGGTTATTAATGTAAATCACTCTACAGTGCTTTAAGGTGTTCCTCCAAGTGGAGCTCAGCTCTTCCTTTGAAGTGGAGTTGGCTATTTTCTATGATGTTTTGCTCTCACATTTTTAAACATCTTAATAATGCTAGTGTAATAGGACAGGAATGTAATATTACATAAATTCCTTTAGAAAAAAATACCATATGCATAAGATGAAGTTAGCCTGTCATTCAGACATCTGGCACTACTCGGAAGCAGAGTTTAGTACCCTGTGTTTACATTATTAATGTAAACATAAATGCACACTAAGTTGCTGTTTATATAAACTATTAAATACCCACTCTTATTAACCCCTCTTTAAAATGATAATTAATTCTCAAGCATGTAAAAGAAGCTAATTAATCCTGAATTTTGAATAACATATTAGAAAGAGTACTTTGTTTTCAGAAGGTGTTTCTACCATTACTATGTATGCCAACTACAAGAGCTTTTAAGTGCTCAGTGTACTGTACCTACAATGCTTTCCTGCTTTACCACACCAATCAGCAGAGGTACTCCATTACCTCTCTGTACTCAACAATTACAATAAATATTCTGGCCTATTAAAGATAAAAAAAAAGAAAAAGAAAAAAGAGAGAAAGACCAAAACCAGGACTTCTCAATTTAAGTCAAGTTTTATTGGGGTTCTTGCTTGTTCAGGGCCTTTCTAGAATAAAAACTTTACTAATGAACTTTGCTCTCAGCTGCATATTTACCATTTAATAGGATATAAGATGATTTGTACATGGAGTTGTGATGATCTGATGCCTCCTAAGACCAAAACAGCTCAGTTTGTGTTAACAGTCCAGTCTAACTCATGGGATTCAACTTCACTAGAATACACAAAGGAACATAAATGGTACATACAGTGTGCAGCTTTCTCTAAATTAAGTCTGATTTGTGGAAGATTTCACAAAGCAAAAATGTAAAGCATTTACATAACTAAAAAATTAATGCTTAAAGTGTCCCAATTCTTCTATCCACAAGAGCTGAAAAGCTTATTGTTTATAATGGTAAATATTCTATTCCTTTTTCCTTCCTTCAGTCCCATTTGTTATCACCTATCTACCTAGATCTCTCAGATTGAAAAACTGTGTATAAGAGCAGTATTTTTGTTATGTTTTCTGCTTCCTGCCTTGTTTTTTCTATCAATGATCTAACTTCTGTAGCCTTGTATCATGTTTGCCATATCAATATCCAGTCAGTTGGTCCCTGGAGACTAAGCAGAGCATTAAACATTAATCAGCAATGCTACTTACCACATTGAAATCTAAGTTTTTTTCAACCCACTCCTTGGCTTCCTTGAATTCCTCTTTCATTTCCATGATGTATAGCGTATCAAGGGCATCCACTATTGTTGCTCCTTGAATGTTACCTGAAATACACGAAGAGCCAGTGATTTACTTCCCAATAGAAGGCTTTTCAGTTAGATCTAGTTAATTTAAATTACCGCTAATTTCAAAATCCAATTTCAATTAATCCCACTAAAAAATGGGTGTATAAGCATGCAAGCAGGCAACTAGTAATTCACAGCCTTATTGATTCCCGTGCCATGACAAAATATCATAATATTTAAGTATTTCTTCAACTTAATGAAGTTTCGAAGAGCAGTTCTGATGCACTGAATTTCTGATGCATCACAATTTCATTATTTTGAATTTTTAAACGCTGATGGAAGAATTCACTGTAAAATGTAATTCATAAAAGACAATAAATCAGAATGTATCGAGAAATTACTGTTTCTTCCAAGTTGGAATGAAAAAAATCAGCTGGATTTTTTGTTTTTATACTGAATAATATACATAAAGCAGCTGATATGTACTAATCACATTTAACTTAAGGAAGGCCTTTAAAAAGTACCCTCTCTGGAAAACAATTTTTCTGAGACTGCATCACCATGTAACCTGCACAAGACAGCACTTGGGAGGAAAGGCAAGCTTGCACACACGTGAATTTCTCAGCTCAGGAGAGACTTCCAGACACAAGTTTTCAGAGCAAGTTCTGATTGTTTGCAAAAGTGGCATCCTTCTAGCTCTGTTATGGAGATGGATAAAACTTAGCCTTCACCTAACATTACAGGATGAAATATCATCACTATGTTCACTTTCACATGGATTAAATGTTTACAATCCTGTACTGGGAGGTTAATGTGGAGGCTGGGGGAGAAAATAAAACCACTCAAATGACTTTCCCATGCTTCCTTCAAATTTACAATGACCTTTTCAAAATAACTTTTTTTTTTCTAGGAAGAGTTTCAATTCCTATTTACTGAATAGCTCTTTATGCAATTTTATATTTATGAACATGGCTCCAGCAATCTTCATTATGAAAGAAAATTACTGTTAAGATGTACTTTAGAGAAGATGATAGATACAAAAGTAAACATTTAGAATTGCAAAATAATTTAGGTTGCAAGGAACAGACAGAAGGAGTCATTAGGTCCAATCCCTCCCTCCCCAAGCAGCTCTAATGACTCAGGTGGATAGTTGACTACTTACTCAGGAACTGGTTGCACTATGCAAATAATAAGGCAGTGGCTACAACTAACTTAACAGAACTTGATTATCATATTGTCTCTTTTTAGTTTTGTAGATTTATCAAGTAAATGAATTTAATTCTTAGTGTTTATGTAGGAAATCCACTATTTCAGCCACCTCTTGTGTTTACTACCATCACGGTTTTCTGCTTCCTCATGAAATGGAGAAGTGACTGGAGACCTCTATATAGTACAATTTACATCACTTCAACTTAAGCCTCCAGGTAGAAAATAATTTTCCATTTGTATCATCTTAAATGAAATAATACTTGAGAGTATTACGACAGTTACTTAGTACATTTAACAGAACCAGATTTTCTCTCTGTTTTAGCAGCTGCTAATTGCTTATACCACCCTGCTGTGGTTTAACCCCACCCTGGAATTAAGCACCACACAGCCACCTGGTCACTCCTCCCCCTGCTCAGCAGGACTGGGGAAAGAATCAGGGAAAAGAAAAAGTAAAACTTGTGGATTAGGATAAAGATATCCTAATAGGAGAAAAAAAGAAGGAAAAATAATAAGTAATCATAATAATAACAGAATATACAAAACTGACACACAGTACAATTGCAGACCACCCAGTGACCAATGCCCAGCCAATCCCTGAGCCATGCTGTCCCTGGGCCAACTCCCTCCAGTTTATATACTGGGCATGACAACATATGGTATGGAACAATCCTTTGGTTTGTTTGGGTCAGCTGTCTTGGCTGTGTCCCTTCCCATCTTCTTGTGTACCGCTCCCCCCCTCAGCCTCTGCTGGCAGGGCAGCATTAGAGACTGAAAAGTCCTTGGCTTAGTATGAACACTGCCCAGCAACAACTAAAACATCAGTGCATTACCAACATTATTCTCATCCTAAATCCAAACCACAGCACTATACCAGCCACTAGGAAGAAAATTAACTTTATTGTAGTTGAAACACATCCTTTTTGGAATGTCCCTTTCCTACTCTGATGGAAGTAATCTATACGTTTTCCCCCAGATATTCCACTAATAAAACTGCAGCATACTTTGGTAAGAAAGGTATTGTATCTTCCCAGAGCTTATTTGGAGCTTGGCTGCCCTTCTCTCATATTAAACGAAGAGCATTCCTTTACACTTGGCTAAGGAACTTGTATTTTTCCTGAGCTCATGAGAAAGTGAGAGCCATTGTGGAAACCGCTGGAGGACATGTGCAAAGGCTCTCAAGATGTTTAGTAACTCTGTACAACAAAAGTAGCTCCTGGTGGCCTTCTACAACCAAGCTCTACTTACTGGAAAATCATCTGTAACCTGATTTGCTTGAGTGGATTGTGATAGGCTCACTGTGCAACGACATTCTTTGTGATAATCCTCTTGTAATACACCGAACACCACCTCTAAATGGTTGAGCTTTCAATTTGAAGGATTAGTACTTGAGCTGCAATTCACTCCTGAGTCAGAAGAAAAGATTTCAACTTGAGAAATCACCCTTGGAGTCACCCACTTCCTATGCTGTTTTTTTCTCTGAATCTGGCCTGAATGGTCTGCTTAGAGCATAGACCTCTCCCTGCAGGCAGACAGTAGAAAATGGGAGAATCTCAAGTAGATCTTACTTTAGCTGAAACAACTTTTGCTATTATTCTGAAAGGTCTAGAAAACAGAATAAAGCAATTAATGTTACAATTAAATAGTCAAGTTTGTCTTGAACAGTTATACTTCAAAATTCTTGATAAAAGAACACAGAATGCATTTTTCAAGTGTCTGTTTAGAAGCCAGAATTATGACTTGTGAACAATTGCAGTTTATGCTAAGTTAGCCAACAGGATAATCCAAACCTAAGAGTGTTAAGGAAATTGTGTAGCTGAGCAGCTCATTTATAACCAGTCAGACAAGCAAGGCGTGGGGAGGGGGGAGGAATGCAATGAAGTTAAATGAACATTCCTTATTATGGAATAAGACCAAATATTTCACAAGCCTGTATATTCTATGCCTCTCAAAGCATACCATATAAATTATTACATACAGTTATTGTTCATGTTAGTTCCTACACAACTTTCCCAAGGAATTGTGCAGCAGTCATGGTCTACAAGAGACAAAGATTATTGCTAGGCAACCACAATACACACTCATGTGACACAATATTTGGACAGGAGGACTATTTTGCTATATACCCAAGGTACTGCTATAAATTTGATTTAACAGTGAGGTTTGGGTTACAAGAAGCGCCAGCAAAGTTGCAGTCACCATGGTAGTTTCATAGTTGTCCTAGGCAGAAGGAAGATATATAAGCAATACCTAGAGCAAATTCATACACCTCAGGTACTTACAGATATATTTCACAGATAATACAAAAAATAGTATACCCAAAGTAGAGAAAATGGACTTGAAATTCATAAAACATAAGCTTGAAGTGAGTAAATTTGATGACAAGAGATAACCAGATATACAAGCCTACCAAAGGGAAACTTTGTTACTCTCTACCAAAACCTCTAGAGCAAGTACTCATATATGCTCCATTTCACATTTTTTGTTAAACCTGCTTCTATTTTTCTCACTCCTCCTTACTAACAGCATCACTTTTTCCATGTAAGTGATTAAAAGAGAACACACAAAATAGCCTACAAGCTAGTTAACTGAAGAGAAAGCAGAAGAAATCAGTCAACACAAACATTCAAATGGAATGTACAGCAGCATCTACAGTCCCAGTTCAACACTTGAAACCTTTAGCAATGATCTGGAAGAAAATAAAAAGAACCTTCTGCTAACAAGATTTGTGGATGATTAACTAAGGTGACTGATTACCTAGCATATCAGAATAGTGATGCAAAGCACAGAGCAGTTTACATCACCTCTGGGTAATGCACAGTGGGTCCATTTAAACAAGCACGCTTTTTAATATCTAACAATACAAAGGCATGCGCACACAAATAAGAAAAGGAGATTACATTAGAGAACACAGTAGCACCTCAGGGGCACGGGGAAGAGCAGACTAAAAACAGTGATTAGAGGATGAATAAGCTTATATGAATTTCCAGGGTGTCACTGCAGGGAGAACTGCTATGGATGACAAGCTCATTAGCACAGCTCTGTCACTGAGCTTATGTGGCCATATGGTTTAAGAACCACAACTGGATTATAGCCAAACTGTTTGGACAGTGGTCCAAAAGACACTTTTATTTGTCTATCCCAGGCTTTTAGGCATGGCTTATATTTTGGCCTAAAGTGTCAGAAATAGAATACAGCCAGGACATCAGAATCAATGCATCTTGCTGCACTTAAGACTTTGCTTACAACTTTCCTCCCATTCCTTGTATACCAAGTTTGGGATTGGTTCTCCAGAACAGCCTCATTCCTTGCCATCAAATATATTTGGAGAGATATATACACACACATACATATGCGAAACAGCCGAAGATTTGTGATCTGCAAGCATATCATGCAGAATGTCACATGGAAGAAAGTTTCGGATACGAGTCCTAATGCATTGTCTGTACCAAGACAGAAGCCAGGCCCCTTACTCTTCTCAACTTCAGCTGCTTTTTTCTGACCTTGTGTTACATTCAGAATGGAAGGAAACTGTGGCAAAGCATACGACAAAAACAGAAGATAAGGAAAGATGAACTATAAAATGGCCTCAGGTCATGCTACATATCTGCTTTCTCACCCTTAATAGTTTACCATCCAACAACTGTCATAAACTAGAATTTCTTGTTCTTGCATGACTGTAGAAGATGAGTAGAACCTCGTTTTTTCTTCCAGAAAAAGTTACACTTTTGTGTTTCTGATAGTAAGTATAAAAATGAATAAAGGACATTTATATTTGTATTTTTTTTAATCTGATGGAAATTCAGCACATTTAAATAATAACGGATAGCCTTTCAAATAAAGTGAAAACGTTTCCAAAAGGTTGTTTGTTTTTTTTTATTGTCAGAACTACTCTGTAGGGCTACTTATACACATCTGTATTTGAACTGCACTCAGCTCCACCCTGATTTTCTTTGACTTTTCATTTTTACCATCCAGTGAGGCAAATTTGTTTTGTCAGTTATCCTAATCTGAAGAAGTTCAGTCAAAGCAGATGTATTCTATGAAATCTTCCTCGAGTTTGTCATTTCAGACTCAAAATTCCAGTGAAAAGTACAGAAATAAGCTGTCACATTCTTTTTCTTAATCTGGCCTTTAAGAACAGTCCAGATTTTCTTAACATGGGGAGTAAGACCAGATACTTTGTAAAATTAAATATGCAATTTTTTTAAAAAAAATCAATCAAGCATCCAATTTTTTCAGCTCTATATGCATATACATTGTACATTAACAATTCTGAACTATGTTTTTCTCAACATATTTAAGAATACATATAGGTATGACCAAATGAATGTTTCCATTAGACCTGTAGGTTTCTTAGAGCATTGTTTCAAAACTTGACTCAGATTTTTAAAAGTGTTTTCCTTTATTTAAAGTTCACTGAAAAGGTTCCTATCCAATATCATTAGTAATTCAAAGTGTCAAGAGTGATTAATTATTAAAGTGTGCTATGCCAAAACGTGAAACTCTTACTCAAGTACTGGCAACCCCCCAGCAACACGAGCACTCTCAATTCCAGTCACTACTACCAGCTGGTAAGAGTGCGAGAAGAACCAATACTTCCCATTTTTTACAAATCTAGCTTTTCATACGTATAACATGAAACAATGCAGTGGTATTTCTAGAATACTCTTCCAATCTCTAGTATTTTGTATGTCTGTGCATTTCAGAGCCAGCTCTGGTATCTCTGTATTTAATAGAGTTTGACAAATTTTTCCTCCATTGCTCATCTCTTCATTTTTCATAGACATCTTTGGCATCCACCATGCTTCTGGCACCCATGCAGCCCAGCTACATATTTCATTTTGAACCACCTTCTTTAGTTTGTTTGAACATGCCATCTACTGAATTGATATATCCACCCCTTACAAAGGGTATTGTTCCCCACAATGAACAATAGATCCTTGTTCATCCCATTTATGCCACTTTTTATGGGTCTCCATATATTGTATTGAAAAGATTCCAACCTTTACTATTTATTTTGAGTTTAACTCTGCCAGTTCTGTGTATGAACTTAGAATCGCATCTCTCGTGCCACTATGTGCCAGTTAAATTTAGGTATGTTAAGCATTATTTTCTATTTCTAAGTGCAGTTATCATCTGTCAGGGAATCCTTCTGGGTTTGCAGAACTGTTTGTGGTTTGCCATTGACGTAGCTACTACAAGTAACTTGTCAGCGCTGCCAAACTGTCACTCTGGTCACTCCACTTTCCAGCCCTGTGATAAGTCATTTGAGAGCATAGTCTCAGCAGCAATGGACCCCTGTAAGAGGCCATTAATAACCCTGAAAAATACTTTTTGGAAATCTAAAAAGACAATAAAATTGTCTTCATACTCATGAACTTCTTTGAAGAAATAGCAATTAAGCAGTATGACCTCCTCTCACAAATGCTATGTTGAGTCAGTCATCCACATATCTGTTAATGTTATTCTTTAGACAAGTTTCTATTAAATTTAGTTGGGAAAGATGGCCACCTTACTTCCAAAATTAAGTCCACATACTGAAATTCAAAATTCCAAAGAATCTAGCAGCAACTGTGAAAAGAAACAAGATGGGGGGGCAAGGCGGGAGATTTTAAAGCTTTTCAATTTAAAATTAAGGTGCTGTTTAAATACACATATGATTAATTTTCTAGAGCTATATTAATAAACTTACAGTTTAAAAATATATTGTTGTACACTGCAAGACAGTTTTGAATATGAATTTTGGCAGGCTTTAAAAATCTTCATATACCTCAATACTCTGTACAAGAAACTACAAAAAAAAGTTTAAAGTGGGAGGAACAGGATCCTGATAAATTATAGTCTTTTGGCTTTGCGGATTGTGAGTATTTATTAAATGCCTCCCTTTTCCCCTCCAGAAAAGGTCCTTTTTCACTTGCAGAGACTAATTATACTATGCCCATAAGTTACAATATTATTAAACCGGCAATACTGCACACGAAATAGTTGCAGATAATTTTAAAAGCCCTTTAGTAACATTCATTTAAGTGCAAAAAGCTCTTCTAGAAAGAGCTCTCTGTTAGTGCAGCAATGCTCATTAGTTTTAAAATTAGTACAGAAGGCTTGGAGAGGAATAGCTTGTGGGTTGGTGGGCTGGTGGTGGGGTGCTGTGAAAAAAACTGGCAAAATTGTGATTTTTGCCACTTCCATGCTAGGAGGGTAGATGGATAAAGCTCTATTTTAGCAAACATTGTTAACAGTAATCTGCAGCTTTGAAGGTTGAAGTATTAAAAATTATCAGCACTTACTCGGGGCCTACTTTCTACTAGGAATGGGCTGAGAATGATTAGTACTCACAGAAGTCATACCAGCATAGGAGACATGCCTAGTTTTGCTGACGCACAGGTATGGTTCAAACAGATGTTTAGCTATTGAAATTTACTTGATTAGTCTAGAAGTAGTTCTACACTTCATGAAATTAAACTATTAAGAATGCTATAGATCACTGGAATGGACTGCCCAGAGAGGTGGTGGAGGACCCATCCCTGGAGTCATTCAAGGTTAGGCTTGATGTGGCTCTGAGCAACCTGACCCAGGTAGAGATGTCCCTACTCATGTAGGGAGGTTGGACCAGATGACCTCTAGAAGTCCCTTCCAGCCGAGAACATTCTATGATTCTATAGAGACAACTGATGACTTTTCCCTTCTGCCTTTTCAAATAGTTATTGTAACTGAATTCTTTGTATTTGAAGTTAACTATAAAAAAACCCTCATAATAATGCTAATTACTTACCAAGACAACAAGGTAGAAGCTAAAGTGGCAAATAAAATGAAATCAAAACATTACATGGATGCGCTGAAAAGACTGCAATGGTCAGATGCAAGTATGTGGCTTTGGCTTGAAACAGAAGCAACTACTGCTTATAACAGGAATATTTCTACAGTCTGCTAGTCTAAAGACTCCATCAACTTATCAAATACACCCTCCACACACATTGCTTACAGAATACCAGCAAGATCAAAGCAAGTCCTTGTCTTCAAAAGTTGGCTTCATGGCCTGGGTTTAGGGCAAAAAATGTCACTTCAAATTTCATCCAGAAGACTTCAGCTATAGAAGTTGTACGAGATGCTAAAGGAGGATGCTTTTACTTCCCCAGATGTTAGAACCACCAGTTGTCACTATTCTTTCTCCCATCATTACCAAACTTTCTCCCATTGTCATCCCACTGGCCATATTCCTCTACCCCCAGCCGAACAATAGTGTCAGTATAGTTGTCAAATTCATGACTGTATTGCCTGACAATCACATGTATCTGTAATTACACTTAAAAGCCCACCTTAGTTTTGTGTTTTAGAGAAACACATCATGACAGTTGTCATGTCATGTCATGCCTTCAAGACACAATTGTCATTATAATCTATCTACACAATGCCTTATCATGCTAGCAAAGACTGAAGCAATTATACTTCCAAAATTAAGCTTAGAAGCAATATCATTTGAAAACAACTCCCCTCTACAGAAGAGCTAGACTGTCTGTAACCTGTACCAGATTAAGCACCAGTGAGCCACAGCATTGGAACCTGCTGTTCCCCACAGAGAGGTACTTAAAGACTCTATCTCATAACAGACAGTCCCAGTATATGCAAAGTACCATAATTGCACCAATTAATTCAAAGGAGGGGAAGTGTTCAATACAAAACAGCTAGCTAATGAAACATGCTATATCTTACTGCTATTAAGACAATCAGAAACTTGTATTTTTGAAAAATTGAGACCTGCAAGCAAGAAAAAAAGATGGTTGTGACAAATTGAAGATAGTTATGATGGATGACAGTGAGCTGAAGGTCTTATTGGTTTTTGAAAGTTGCAAGGAGATCCATGGGACACAGAACTGGAGGTAACCTATTCTGAACTAATTCAATTCAGAATTACATGAAAAGTAGTGCAATTGCAATCCCCTTTTATTAAAAAAAAATAAGGACCAGAAACAAAGAAGATAAGGAAACTTGTTTGTTGTTTCATAAGGAAAAAGAGGTTTAACTATTTGACAAAAAAAAAAAGGGAAAAACAGGCAAAATCAGATCATCCTTTCATCACTTTATGAAAAAGAAGGCATTTGTTGAACTCAAACATGGAAGTACAGATCAGATCTAATGATCTGAGGACACTACTACAGAAACAAAGATTTGTTTCTAAAAAACAAGAGATTATGGATTCGGGAAAGAGTAGCTTATGAGACAGAACTGCTTGTAGATATGCTGCTCTTTAGTATTCTGTAAAGCAATTCAGCAGAAAGAGACCTAATGCTTATTTTGATTTGCCACTAAGATCAATAAGAGCGAAGATGCTTCTAAGGAAATCTTCTCAGAAATAAGATCTTATACTAGATGACCATGATGAGAAAGTGATCTGCATTTAGACTGAATCTGGCTGTTACTCCTTTAAATGCAGTTTTATTTTCGAATTCAACACTCATCCTATTTCACACTGAATAGTGCCTGCAATGACTTATGCAACACCCACAGAACTCCAGCTTAAGAACTGTACAAGTCCATACATCTACAGCTTTTTCTGAAAATCCATGCAATATCATTAAGAACTCAAACCTCGTATTTTTATACCACTTCTGATTTCAAATGAAAGTACACTAAGCATTTTAATTTTCAAGATATCATGTGCCATTTTGTTGTCCTCCAAGAAAACAAAGAAAACAGGATTGCATTAAATAGCTCTTCAAATATGATATTAAATTGCACTACTATCAGTCATCTGAATTAAGATAATAAAATTTAGTTTTCAAGAAAATAAAAGCCCGACTTGACCCTGAAGTTCACCCAAACTACTCTGGTTTCAAGCATTCAGTTCATGTTTAAAGTCCAATAACTATTTAGTAAATACCTAGTAACATGTTTTGTGGTACCTTGGGTAGACAAGCAGTGCAGCAAGATCCATGTAGATGCTGTATTTACAAAATCATTTTTGTAATCACAACTGCTGTCTCTTAGCAACTTTCAAATATAGTTGAGGATTTGATGAGTACTCTATTTAGGCTTTTTTAGGAAATGTTTCCACTTCAAACTATCTTTTCCAAACATTCAACAAAATAAGTTCCTGGTAAAAACAAAACAATGTATTGGTTTTGCCTCAGCTATAGAAATTAGTTAATTTGTCAGCTTTCTGTTTGGAAAACAGAAGCTATTTGAATACAAAGATTGCTGTCAAACAGTTTAATACTTCTTTTTTCTGCAGAACTGAAGATTACGACAGTTCATAGAACTGCTTTCTCATGCTTCCTCAGAATGCTGTTGCTCTTCAGCTGCTATTTATCTAGCCCTACGTCCCACTTGGACACTGAAAAAGTTTTGCCTCATTACACTGGATTTCTGCGGCGTGTCTCTCCTATTAGAACTTTTCAGACCCCTATTTGTTCTACACTAATAACAACTTGGGCATTATGTAAGCATCTCCAGTGTGACATTTAGAGGTGCAAATAATGGTTATATTGATGAAAGAGAAAGTCTGATAAGGGAGCCTCACTGATATAGATTGACAAGTTTTTTTAAGGAATGGAAAATTCCTGAGAACTGTAGACAGCTTCACCTACCTTCATGACCGTAGAGAGTATCTTTTGTTCCTTGTAGAGGATTTATTTTTTTATCTCCCTTACAGTTTGTTTCTTGCTTATTGAATGTGGTGTCAATAAGTTCTACTTCATAGGAAAAGTTTAAGGCAGGGCAGTATTTAATACAACAAAACTACACCTTTACCATGCAGCAATGACATGCTTCATTTATTCTGATTCAGAAGGGAATCTACAGAAGCCATAGAAAGCATCACCTTCATTTAGTTACTTTTTATACGTAAGCAAGAAACACCACACTGCATGACAGAGTGTAGAAAGAACACGTTTATCACCTACAAGCTTTTCAGCTGATTTACTGTTTTATGCTAACGTCACTAAGCATAAAAATACACTCACCAAATAAATTGCTTGAATGTCCTTGCTTAGATATGGGCTTCAGTTCATTTAATCCCCATGCGTAACGTTTATAATTATCCCAGGCATGTTTCATCATCTGTAGGGAAACGAAAGCAGGATTACAATGTTGATTTAGCAAGAAGCCACAGCAAATAGTGACTTGAGAATATTCTCAGTATTAAACACATTTAATTCAATACTTAATTGAATTAATTTTGTATGCATTAGAAGCATGAAATACTCAATATAGAATAACAGCAGCAGTGTTTTCTGGGTGGTAGTGGGATGTTTACTGTAAGAATTCTGTGTCTGCCCATCTGCCTCTACCATTATCTGCATGCTTATGGTCAAGATACACTCAAAAATATTTTTTTAGGAAGGGAATTTATTCTCTTATATATCAATTCAAATAAGATTTTATTTCTCTTAAGCATACACCTCTGAAACTAAGAACAGTAACTGTAAAGAAGTTTTTTTTGCCTAGAGTAGTAATTTTTAAGGTGAAAATTAACTCACAGTAGTTTTCAGATTCTGGCAGAGACTTTTTTGCATAAATGTAGCTGGTTCAAACTCAATAATATGCCTAATAACAGAAGAAGGAAGATGAAGTGGGCAGGCAGAACACCTGGGAAAGGTTCTGAGATAATGATATAATCTTCCATGACTGTAAATGCTACTGTATGCATCTGTATCTACCTTCACATGTCATTTTGCACAAATAGACAGTAAATTTTCCAACTAAGATCATCACTACAAAAATGTGTTTTGCATAGAGGTGCACCACAAATAAATATTGCTTTGGGAAACTGCCTTGGGGAACTCAGCACAACAGCTCTGCGGTAAGAGTAGAGGGTATCCACATCAGAAGCCACAGCAGCGGGTTGACTCAAGGACACCTCATACTCTCCACCACCATAATCAGCCAGATGTAGCCAAAACTGTCCTATTTGGAGGTGGTTCAGGTGCACAGCCAGGAGCTCACCTGTCCCTCCTCAAACATGCAGCAAGGACAGTGTACATGGCTCTGCAGGCCTGGTGAAGAACCACTGCCACTCCAAGCAGATTTAACACCTCCCTTTACCATCCACCACCTTTAAAGCCTACTCAGAAAGTGTTTTCTTTAAGAGCCACCACAAGCAGCCTAACTTATGTAAAAGAAGGAAAGATGCTGCATCCCAGTTATGCCTCTTCTCCTCTTCCACAAGGCAGAGCAGCGATGGGAATGCCAGTGGTCATCTTCTAAACAAAAAGTGACAATTTCAGACCTTTTCAAATACATTGGTTCAGGCTGTCAGCTGGCAACACTGCTCTGCCCTTGCTTTCAGACCTCTTCTTCAGGCCATGTGTGTCAAGGATAATTCTGTTAAATAACAGTTATAATCCTGAATTTAAAAGCAACGGCCTTGGGACATACTGATAATAGTAATCCTGTGCTTTCTTCCTTCCTCTTTCCTTTGCTCAAATCACACAGAGAAATTATGTCAATTAAAAATCTGCATTAAACCAGACTATAATAAATGACAACAGATTTTCTACAGTACTGCTACACTTGTGAGAATAAACATTCCTTTGCTATTAATGGAAGCATAAATGTACATCTATCCTGCAGGAAAATTCTGGGATGTTAATTTACTCTAGAGCCCTTACAGGCCCAGCTTTACAAATGCAAAAAGTGGTATCTGCATTTAATACCATTGAATTTCCCACAGAAGGTGTCAGATCTCAGCTGAAAGACAGTGAGGAAGAGGCTCTGTGAAAAAGGCAACAGGTCATGGATGGCACTGATATTCTGGACAGCAAAAGTGGAATCCCGTGCTTGACTTCACTGCAAAATGGCTTAGTAGCTCTCCAGAGACAGGGCATTTTCTCCCAATATGGAAATGGTAATGGTAGACTTCATGTCTATGGGGCATTCCCAATCCCTAGCTACAGGGATCAAGATCATATGAAACTTACCATTTGACCACAGCATATTTTCTAATCTACCAATTGAAGTTTTCTGGTAATTTTGCATTTTATACAAGAAAGATTTATTCTGCCCTGCCATCAAGTGCCAGACATGCAAGCTCAGCTTTAGATATTAACGTACAAATTCTCAAAGATTTCAGCAGTCTAATTCCTGCCCTGCACTTAACCCGACATTTTCTATGCTTTGTCAAAGCCTATTTTCTCATAAAATCACATTAGAATATTTTAATTTGTTTAATATTAATCTGGGAACACCACACAGAAGGGTTGGTTTGGTTGTTTTTTAAACTGAACTTGTAATTAAGAGGTCTGAATCAAAGTGCCTAAAGATACAGTATTCTAAAAAATTAAAAGTGCTCAAGCCAGTACTGCCACAGTTCTTCCTTTTTCCTCTTGCACATCCCAGCTCCTGCTCTTGCATAAGAGATGCAGTGCTCATCTATCCCCACACCACTCAGTTCAGGAAACAGGAACTTTTCCAAGTGACATTTTTGGGTTTAGAGGATCATTTTTATCCTAATTTCCCAAGTCAGATTGGTATGAGTTTCAGAGTTACCAACTGGGAAAGGCAGGAACATCTCCGCATCCAGTTCAATTCAACCAAAACAGTCACAAGGAGCATCACACTACAAGATGTCCCATATGTACTCATTTGCCTTTAGTTTTTCCGACTGACATTTTGATCATATTGCATTGTAAATGCATGTTTGAGTTCTTAACAGAAACCACTTTGATTACTCTATTGTTAGTCAACCCCTAAACAGTAAGACAAGAAGCTAACCCACACAGGAGATACGACCTTTTAATAATATTTTTTATGTTAATGAACCACAAATGTCCAAATTTTCCAAAATGTCCTCTTTGGCTAATCAAAGTGTTAATTTAGAACTCTTCCAGAAAATCTAGATTCAGATAAAAATACTAAGCTTAGTAAGTAAGCGTCCTTCTCAAAAAAAAAAAGGCAAAAGCACCTTTAGACATTTAGAGGTTTATGGACATAACATTGAAGGCAAAATGCAACTCCACAAGCAGTCAGTGAGCCCTCTAGTGTTTCAAAAGGAAAGGAGTTGTTCCAACGAGACACAAACGTGAACCGCTACTTAGCAAAATGTTTCTAGGACTCAGTGTTACTGTACTTACCAGAAATATAGCCCATGGATATAGCAGCCTAAAAAAACTTTACCTTAACACTGGCTGCTAAACTAGTGAATTTGAACTTCTAACCTAGCAAAACGTGTCAATTCCTAGAATTCTAGGTATCAGAAATACTCTACGTGCTTTTTTCTCCTCTGGAAATTACAAAACTGTATTCAATTTCCCACTAAATGAATTTCCTATTTGTTAATAACTTTATTTAATAGGTAAGAATGAAAAAGTTCTAAAATGTTGAGTAGGAATTTGAATAGATCCCGCCCATGGGTAATTACTTTTTGCTTAAGCAAAACTCGTAGCATTGGTCATTCAGGACTGAATTTTAACACGTTTTTTTGAGAAATCCATCAATCTTTGCAGTCATAGCCTTTCTGTCTGCAATGACACATCTCCAAACCAGCATCTCCAAGCTTTTTTAAATTCACAAAGGCCCTTTTGTGGATGTTGCTGACTACTTGTACAACTACTGTTTATCATTTGAAATGTCTAAATAAAGATCACAGTTACTGAGAACATCTGTATTTCAACACTATTATGGATATTGAAAAAAAGAGCAATTCCTAACGATGAAGAGTCTAACAGCTTTTCACCAGATGATTCCAGATACTCTCAAACTCCCCTAGTGTAGCTAATAAAATTATTTCACCCAAGTGTTTTCAAATAATTCTTTATTAATCCTTCAGGATGTCAATAGACAGAGTTATAGTTGGATAGATATATTCTTCAGTCCTCCTACTTTTACTAACGTATGTTCATTGAACATCAAACTCCAGAAGAGCCTTATAAGCCCACGGGGAGGCCCCATGTCTACCTTGGCAAAGTCTACTTCTGATGGAGCTCTACCTCCATAAGGTAGAGTGAGGTGATTCACAAAGCAGCAGCCAAAGGCTGACTAGCTAGCACTGTTTCACCTGTAAGCTGGCTAATTTAACATCTACAGAAAAAAAATGGGGCATCAATTTTTACTTAAGGAAGTTAGAAAATGCCAAAATACAACCCCACCTCTGTTGAATAACAAAGTGCACTGCTGTAATTGATATCTTCGAAGTCATTTAAAAGAAAAAGGCGAAGGTCTGACATTATGCATAAAAAGACCTCTGCACTTCTTTCTTTAACTCTAAAAGAATAATTTTGAAACATAATTTTAAAACCCACTGAACATTTAAAAAAAAAAAAAGTAAAATAAAAAAATCAGATTTGTTCTCCAGAAGCAGAAACAAACACCTTTTCTACAGCTATAATGCTGACCAACCAAAAGATTATGATAATGCACTCCTATTTGTTCGTATTTTAGTTAATGCCATCTTTGAAAGCACTCTAACACAGTGTCTATAGAGGACACATAAGCCACTCAAAATGTGCAAAATGTAATTCTATTCAAACAGGAGTACCCAAGAGTTCAGGCACAAAATGTTGCCAGAAAACAAGAGCTATGCTGAATCAGCACAGTAAGAGTGGTATTTAGATGCAAACTACTGCAGTACCAGGTGGAGTGAAAATAATAAGAACTTAACAAGGTTTATTTTTAGCAGTTACATACAAGCTGGGGAGATGTCAAAGAGGACATCAGGAAAAGAATTCAAGCACCTTGTAAAACTGGTATATTAAAGGGAAAAAAATCATTCATTGCATGAAGTAGTACCAGCCTGACCTTCGAAAGAGCCATTTAGACTGTGCCAAGACAAGGGAGAAAGGCAGAAGACTAAGGTACTGGAAGCCCAAGAAATGAAGAGACAAGTGAAGAAAACCCAAACCAAAACAAACAAAAAAAAACCCTACACAACCAGACACAGAGCTCTGAAGAATGTTAACAGTTTGCTTGTCTAAACTCTACTAAACTCTTATTGCTAAACAATCTTCTCTTTCTCAGTTTACACTGAACTTTATACATATTTAAGTTATTCTCACCTTTTAAACTTCTTCTTACCAGAACAACATGTTCACTTAGTCTTCCTCAATCTTCTCTCCTTCCTGTTGCTGTAACTAAGACATCATTCTTTCACAGTATCAGCAAAAGAAATTAAGGAAGTCCCTCGAATTAGTAAGGAACCTCTATACACGTTCCACTTAAACTTTCCTCCTGTACAAATCAGCTTGTATGGTTGATGACTGTATTGGGTCTGGCCAGGACAGAGTTAGCATCTTTCACAGCAGCCCATATAGTGTTTTGAACTTGTGGCTGAAATCACACTGATAGCACAGCCATGTTTTGGCTGTTGCTGAACAGCCCTTCTACTGAGCTTTCTCTTTTTCCAACTCCTGCTCCTTTCCCCCACTCCCCTCAACAGGAAGATGAGGGGGTGGCCAAGCGCTTGGGAGTGGACACAGCTGGGACAGCTGAACCCAGCTGGCCAAAGTGATATTCCCTACCATGTAACATCATGTTCAGCAATAAAAACCTGGGCAGAGTACGAAGAAGGGTTTTTCCAAGGTGGCTGTTGCTCACAGACTGGGCATCAGGCTGCTTGTGGGAGGTGGCAAGTGGTTGTCATTGCATCACTTGTCCCTGCTCCCTCTCTTCTTCACCTAATAAACAGGCTTTATCTTGACCCATCAGTTTTCTTGCTTTCATTTTTCCTGTTCTCTCCTGCAGCACACCTGGTGGGCCAACAGCTGTGTCGGTGCTTGGCTGCTGGCCCAGGTGAACCCACCACAGTGTCTCATAGTACCTCCAGTGCAGGAAGTTTGTGACCACAACACATCTAGTGAAAAAAACCCAGCTGTTTTCTTCACTCTGATGACAATATTACATTAACCGTTAGCGAAAACTCAAGCGTTAGAAAGCCTTACTTTCCATTCCCATTACTGTTAACCAACAACTGAACCTAAATGAGATTAGATGAATCACAGTCACAGAAGGGTTGAGCTTGGAAGGGACTCCTTGCCCAACCCTCATTGAAAGGCCTATTTTAAATTGTTTCTACAGTCCCTAGGTAACAGCCAAATTGCAGTATAGCTGAAAAACTCCAAAATCACTCTGAAAATCTGTTATTAGTAAACATAACAGTACCTTTGAAGGTACTGTCACCAGTCAAGATTTCTCTGTGAAAAATGTATGATCTCGTTCAGCTGATTCACTATTTGCTTTCATAAAATCATTCTATAGATAAGAGCTCTGTTCGATACGCTCTTAGAGAATTTACAGATTATCACAGTGAGCAATTTTTGGCAATACACAGCCTGTCTATTTAATTTTAGTTATCAAAGTATTACATTTGTGTTTCAACATCTTCATAATGGGATTTAGTATAAATACCATGTCTAAATAAATGCACATGTATAAATGCATGTCTAAAGAAATATAAGTTATTAACTGAGTTTATTGATCTTGTCTTGAATAATTTGCATCTTGGAAACATGAAGTAATGTGTGATTTTGTTTTCTCTAGATCTCAACACGTAACCCTTTTTTCCTAGGATTAGGAAGCACAACTACATTGTGAAATCATTTGACAGTTTCCTTTGTTTCAGAGCACAATCTCTGTTACTTTTGTCATTATTCACTATTATTTTTTCAATTTCTTTATTTTAATCTTTTCTTGCAGTGCTGCATGTAATCATAATGCATGCCAACGTGTTTGCCATCTGGAAATGTTCTGATCACTAATAACTGCCTTGAATTGCCTTAAAAAATTAAATTGGATTTTTAAAGTATTTTTTATCGGTATTCAATATCTTTTTACCCTGTTCAGACTTGCTCTATAGTGGAAATGCTAGGTAAAGATGTAGGGTGTTCTACTGCAGTTACTTCTTTCCTAATTAGTTCATAACCTTATCTAAGCAGACAAACAAATATGATTGAGTGATACATGTCTGCTTTTAGTTTGGTTGGGTTTTTTTCAGTTACACTGTCTTACTATTATGCTAGACTTCTGACAACACTTTTTAAAGCAACTTTTTCATAAAACAAAAACTCAAAGTTAACTTCTTGACTAATACCAAGGCTAACTAGAAAACTAGATAAAACTGTCTTATATTCAGATTGGGCTTTCTGTAGGTAGAACTGTGTCCAGAGTTTGATTTCAAATTAAAAATTAGCAATTATAGTTGACAGAATTTTATTCTAAGTGCTTCATTTTTCATTACTATTTCTTATTCCAGAAACAAAGCTGAAAAAAAATCTCGAATATCAAAAGAAGGTTCATCTCATTGGATACTCTTTACTTTCTTTTCCTTGAATTTGACAGAAGAAAATACAAATGATAACATACTCCCTTTCTCTACTGGCAACAGAAATTTGCCAAAACATGTAAAATAAATCCTGTCACTATGAACCTTCATATATATATATATAACCACTTCTTATCTGTCAGCAGGAAGATTACTGCAAATCAGGAGCTTGACAGAGTTCTGTTGTTTATAATCTCATTTCCTAATGGCATCATCCTGAGTTAAAAGCAAGCTACACACTGTCAACATTGGTTTAACAGCCACTGCCAAAGTGTCACCATTTCTAATTTAGCAGGTGGATGACAACCACACTCCAAAGCCCATGCAGGCTGGAGGAATTCCTGTCAGTGCTTCCTGGCAGGACTTCCACTTAGCCATGTAAACCCCCAGAGGAGACTTTTATATTAGTTAATGGACCAGTAACAAGGATTCCCAGTTGCTGTCCTCCACTAAGCAGCAGCTAGAGATTTTGGGAACATTTAGGAGCTTGTCTTTTAGCTCATGGCTTTGGTTTGCATTGTGATAGGAACAAAGAACTCTTAACAACTCAGAAGTTCACCCAAGAGTGTTACCCACAGCACAGAGCATTGCCACACACCAACTGGGGGAAATACCTACAACTCTTAGAATGACAATAGAGCTAAGATAGCCAACTGATTTATGGGATTCTCCATTAATATTAAACATGCACATCAGATGATGAAATATTTTATGGTTCTTTACTTAATGCTCTGTATTAAAGAGATCTATGAGTAAACTACAAATAATTAATTTCTTACCTGAAAAAACAAATTAACATTAAAAAAATCTAGTATCTGCATTAAAAAGTAACTAAGAGGGAAAATAAAAATGTTACGGACTATTCTGAGGATTAATTCATCATTTGTATTGCAAAGCACTTAAAAATTCCCAAAAGGAAAGCCTTATAGAAATTCTAAGTATTATTCTCACCTGTGTTAAGTTACAGATAAGCTTCTAGTCTTGTATTTCTACCATATTTTCAATCCTTAAAGGAGGCCAATAAGAAAGATGGGGACAGTCTGTTTAGCAGAGCCAGCTGCAACAGGACAAGGGGCAATGGTTTTAAACGAAAAATGGGCAGGTTTAGACTAGATACAAGGCAGACATTTTTTACAATGAGGGTGGTGAAACACTGGCACAGGTTGCCCAGAGAGGTGGTAGAAGCCCAGTCCCTGGAAACATTCAAGGTCATGCTGGACACGGCTCTGAGCAACCTCATCTAGTCAAAGATGTCCTTGCTCACTGCAGGGAGATTGGACTAGGTGGCCTTTAAAGGTCTCTTCCAACCCAAACCATTCTACGATTCCGTACTTCTCAAAGTATCTTGTAAGCCTCTTTAGTAGTATATTCAACTATTCAACTAATATTAATCATATGCTGTTCTGGGCATCACTTGTTAACCAGGGACAGACACTGCATAGTGCTTCTTCATTCTGTTACACATTTTGAAATGAAGAAATTATCCTATTAATTCTGTAACAAGAATTCAAATTAAAAGGTAACTAAAAAGTAATAGGAAATTTGCATGTAAGGTATTTTCTACACTTATTCTATTGCAGCATACTTTATTTAATGCACAAGCACACAGGAAAAATTGGACTATTTTGTGCAAGAAATAATTAATAAGAACAGCAGCCCTGATGCTTTGATATGTCTGCACCAAAAAAAAATGAATTAATTTCAAAATGATTGTATGACATACTCAACTACTCAATGACAACAAGCTACATTTTACTCATTTGTCAGGTATACCTCTCTTTGCAGAAGAGTAAAGTACTTACAAAATGATGAATTTACTGGAAAACTGGTGATACTATAGTGCTTTATGGTTACAACTAGTTTCTCAGAGATGAGCCATAGTGCTTTAACTATTGCATGGTTTTAGCAGAAGTCACAGGATGACAAGGCAGAGAAACCTGAAGGAAGACCACAGTTCTCCATACTCCAAATACTAGTATAATTCAGTATAACCTGATATCTACAGCGTGCATCTCAACATCACAGACACAAGAAAAACAAACTATTTAGTGCAGCACAGAAGCATCCTAGCTGAGACCCTTTCCTTAACTGAACAAAAAGTAGGAAGGCAACGACAATGTACAATCCCTCCAAGAAGAGCAGTGTCCTTACACTTTCTGAAGCTGAGGACCTGCTAATTTCAGCCAAACAAAATTATCAATTTCAGAAAAAGAAAAAAGACTGTGGTTCAAAAATCTTGCACATATAGTTACCCAAATCTAATAGAAGATTGTTCATCCTACCTTGAACCATCCAAAGATCAGTTTTAGATTCATTCACTCAACTTCAGCTGTCTCACCCAACATATAGAAAGCAAAATAGATACGCAAGAATATGCACTATTTTCTTTCAAAGGGGGGGTCTGGATGATATGTTTGTTTCTCCCCTCAAGTAAGCTAGAACTTGAGTATGTTCTGTAGGCATTTAAAGGGTTTTTCCTGAAAACACTGCCTTGAAAGTATCAGTTAAGATGCTGTCAAACTGCTTTGGCCTCTTAACTCAGTAACTACATCAGTGGAAAAAGAAATGAAAATATAGTATTGAAGTGCAGCATTATGAAATTAAACATATATGACATTAATGTTGAAGATACTCTATTTTCAAGTTGTTTCAGTTGCCACTTATGCCTGTATACATACAAAAATTTGAAATCTTAAATGAACTGTCCAAGTCATCCAGTTAAAAACAGAAGAGCAGTTCAAAGAATGAGCTGTACAGCCCCTATCTTACAGGTCAGCAACTATTACCAAGACCTGCATTTCATAAAAATAATGAAGCCTGCAGCTTGTCACTCAAGACCACTGTATTTCTCCAAAGCTAAGTCCTCCTCAAACACAAGAAAAAAGTCAGATGGACTCTTTTAACAGATAAGACTGATTTTTTTTTTCCCTTAGTACCATGAGAGGAAGATGGTATTTCTTCAGATAACCTATTATTTCAGCAGTTTGGAATTTTTTATTTATTTTTTTTTAAATCTGTGATAGACCAATCAGTGATGCTCCACTGTTTTTATTCTAAGGAGAGTCATGATGGCTAAGTTTTAAAGAACCAAATCACACCATGTGTTGTTGAAACATCCATTAAAAGAGAAACTTATCACATCACAGGATAATGTACAAGAACTCAAGTCATTGTCCATTACTGACATTAACCAGAAAAAAGCTGAAGTACTTTCACTTAAAACAGAAAAGCATTGCAGAGTTGTACAAAAACCTAATGTATTTCTTTGATCTTATAAAGAATTAGTAGCAGCCTCTGAAGTTCATGCATAATTTGACTAATGTCATAAAAGGAAAGAAAAAAAGAAAGCAATTTGTGGAAATACTACTCTTATGAAGAATAGTGGTATACATAGACTCATCCCACTCAGTGTAATTATTTTTTTCCTGGTCTACTTATGACTTGTTACTTATGAGTTTCCAAAAACTCACAAACTGAATGGTGTGTACAGCTAGATTCTCACAACTGTATGATAAAATTATGCTTTTGTTCTCTGTTTTTTCCTACTGTTGTTTAAACAGTTGTTTGATAAGGTTTGCTTCTAATTAGGTTATAAATTATTCATGGCATGGATTGTATCTCCTACTTGTTTGTTAGGTAACTGGCACTATGTAGCCATGCTGCTACTGAAGCTCCCAGTCTCACCAGGGGTAATGCAAATAAAAAGTAAGCACAGTGCCACCCAGCACAGCACATCTAGATGAAGTGATTAACATCAAGGTGATTCAAGTTGCTGTTTCAGAGCACGATTAAAATCCACTAAAAGGAAGTAAGGTGGATTTCAAGAACTTGTTTACTTTACTTCCTGACATTTTGAACTCATGATCTCCCCTCCCATGCTGTCCTTGCACTTTCTGCTGCTAAAGCCAGTAAGTAACAGACTTTTGTCCACTCCATTATATGGAAAGCGTTGGTATATCCAAGCCTATCCAGAATGTCTTTCAAAACAATAACCAAACAGGAACAACAACGACAAAAACCCCCAACAACCCCCCTCTTGCAGAATGAGCCTTGTTTCTCCCTCTTGCAGAATGAGCCTAAATTCATTCCACATTCCTGCTTCTCTACCAGCTCACATGTCAGAAATTAGGAGGGACAAGAGAGTATCTTTGCTGGTAAGAAGTTTTAGTTCTGACAGGAGTGCCAGAGTGGCACTGAAGGGCAACATTTCAGATGTATTTTCTAAGCATAATTTTTCTTTAATTGCATTTTTGTTTATTTAATTGCACTCTTTTGAAGCAAGTATTTTTAAAGGTGTTTTTATAGTAATTTTTTCCTTAAGGAAAAAAATTCAGGAGTGAGCCATGCATTATTAGTAGATTTGGGACTATCACCAACCTAGTTAAGTAGCTAATAACAGTTAGTAAAAACACAAACCAGTTATAAAAACTGTTAGATACCAGCTAATGAGAAACCTACTAAGCTTGACATTCTCACTGAATTCACAAAGTGCAGGGCACTTTGAGCTTTCCAAAAAACTGTCTACTGGCAATACTCTTCCCTATCCTCATGCCATCAGTTTTGACAAGAGGCCAGACCAGACCATACTGAATCCTTATCCATGTGCCACTGATCAGATGCAAGTATTTTTCTCCTTTTCCCTTGCCCTAAATGAGTTCTTACTTTCCACTCCCTTCTCCTCTCTGCATCATTCAGTCAAAGAAGCTGAAGTACTCCACTGCTAAAGCTCATTATTGTGGCCATGGTGAAACTGCACTTTCAGAAGTCAGAGAGCCTGTTCACTGAAAAGTATTTACGTAGATTAATCTGATACGCAGTTGCTGCATGGATCAAGGGCTAAAGTCTGCATCATTACCACTACCCCCAGAGAAGTATCTCCAGCCTAACAGCCTGAAATTAGAGCAAAAGGATTGGACTGTTTCCCAACAGCTGAAAACAAGTTATACCAAGGTCAAAAGCAGATTATACTAATTTATGACTTTTTTTCTTTTCCCTCTCCTTTTAAAATCTTTATCAGTGACCTGGAGGATGCGATGCAGTACACTGTCAAGTTCACAGTGACACCAAGTTGAGGTGGGGAAGGGAAATTCCATCTAGGAGTCAGGGCTGCAATTCACAGAGGCCAAGACAGGCTGGAGGAACAAGCTAACAGAAACCTCATTAAATTCAGTGGGGACAAATGCCAAGCCCATAACCCCTGGTGACATTACAGGCTGAGGAGGGCTGGGCTAGGGAGCAGCTCTGCAAGGAAAGCACTGGGACTGTGGTGCACAGGGAGCTGTGCACCACAAGCCAGTAGCGACCAGGCAGCACAGCCCATTCATCAAGAGACAGGATTATCTCCTTGTTCTCAGTGCTCAAAAGACCACATCTAGATACTGCATCCAGTTCTTGGCCTCCCAGTACAGGAAAGGTATCAATACACTGGTGTGAGTCCAACAGAGGATAGGGGGGTGGGGAGAAGCTGGTCATGGCTGGAGCAGTTGCCCCCATGAGGAGAGGCTGAGGGATGATGCTGGCGCAGCCTGGGGAGAGATGGCTTTGGTGGGGGCTGAGAGCAACCCACCAGAGAAGTGTGGCCAAGAACAGGGAACCAAGCAAGAGAGGTTGAGATGGGACCTGAGGAAAAGCCCTGAGCAGCCCAGTCTGACCTTTGCCCTGAGCCTGCGTGTGGCAGGGCCAGACCAGGGACCTCCTCAAACCTCCAGACCAAGTTACCCTGCGAGCCCATTTAATGTATTAATTGCACACACTTAACCTAAATTTTACAAAGCAAGTAAATTGACCTGCTTCTCCCCATCAACAACAAGGACACAACTCGAATTCCAGCCCAAGACTGTGGCTGTTTAAAATATTCCAGATGAGAATTACAAGTTGTTAAAGGTTTCTCCCAGCCTTCATAAGTATTTCAAGGTATTTTCTATATTGAATGAACTACTTCAGCTATGCAAAACACCGCCACCTAATTTCTGACAGGAAGTTAAGAGCTATCTACTTACTGCCTTAGTATAGAAAGATTCGAGAAGAACAATTAGGATAACCAGACCCTGGAGAAAGATGATGAAAATCCAGTGTCATGTACAAATGCATGATTCCTACCCATTTCACATTTAGATCTACTTATCTTGGTCAGGGCTGATCAAACAGCTTACCCAGGGCCACATTTGATTTCAGAAAAAAATTATTTTAACAAAGATTTATTTCTGCAGCCCTCATACTGTCTCCAGGAAACACAGGCTGTATTGTAGCAAATTTTCTGAGGTGAAAATTTGTTGTAAATCAGTGATCACATCTCTCTGTATGAACAGTGAAAAAACCACTACCACAGGAAACATGTATCAGTTATTTTCCTTCAGCAGTTTTATCACAGCATTCAAAATTGATATTCTAAACCTAAACATTACCATTCTTTGTGTGACATTTGTTTTCCTCTTGAAACATTTATGTGGTTACCTGGCCTGTAGATCCTGACACAACCAGTGCTGGTGAAGTTTCCAAAATACATGATACTCAGACCTTATGCCTGGTGCATAATTCCACTACCATAATATACACACATTACAGAACAGTGAGCAAATTTCTAAGTTAGCTTTCCAGTTCACAAAAATAGCTGCAAAAAGTAGTAAGACACTTGCCCTCATACTCAACAGACGAAGTGTATCTACTGGTATCTATAATTTCCTTCATTCAAGCTGGAGTTAAGCATGACAGCTTGGAAATGATACCTTTATACTGAAAAGTATATACATACAGTGAATACTTTTGTGGAAGGATACAATTTTAAAACAACCTTAAAAATCTACACAAATCTGCTTTTATGTACTGGAAGTAATTTAACGCTTAGGTAGCATCTCCTCCAGTGCTACACATAGCATATCAACACTTTACACAATATTTCTCCTATATATCCAAATGTACTTCAGGAAGAAGCCTTTATAAATGAGATAGCAAATTATAGTACTGTTAATGTTTCATCAGCTCTACATGGATTTGAGAAGAGCTGTCACAGACTTAGGGAGAATGTTTGTGCTTATGCTTTCATGACAGGGAGAAGAAATCAAATGCTCAGTTGTACAAGGAAATGAATGGAAAACCATAAAGCTGCTTTGCTATTAAAACAGCCAAGATAAATACTAGTGGTCTGTTCCAATCACCTCCTGGCAGTAGAGGATACAGAAGAAACAGAAAGAATTCAATTAGGAGGCATGGAGATATTTTCCTCAATTGAAAGGGTAAAAAATTAGCTCTACTTATTTGTAAATGGACAAAGAACGTGATAAAAGTAAAGGCATACAGAAAGCAAGGGTTAGGGTTCCTCCTGAACATCTTTGCAAAAGAGAGAAGGAGAAAATGAAACACACAAATTGAAACATGTTTGTGTTTCACACAAAATGAAACAAAGGTTTGTTACTAAAAAGGCAAATACTCAGGAATCACTGCCAGAAGAGAGTGACAACTTAATGGGATACTGACGGATTTGAGAGAGCAGATGGTCATAGTGGCCCAAATTTGATACTGCACTTCCTAAACTGTTAACAAAAAGTGCTTCAAATGCCTTATAGCTTTCACAGCACAAATGGAACATAGCTCCAGTTTGTGCTATCTGTAATTCAGCTAATGGCATGATGACTTCCGTGCAGTATGGTTTTATTAGGAGGAGACACCTTTGACCCTACCCACCTAGCAGTACTACCACCCTACCACTTCGCACAATGGGCAAGTATTTCAGCTTTTCACTGGCATCTAAAGTTACCAGTTTCCCAGTATATATGGTGCCTCACACAAATATGTAATGTGTCATTAAAAAAATATAGAAGATGGGCTGCTCCTCCGTAATACAATGCAGTCAAACAACAATCTGAAATTCCCATGCTTTCCTAAGCAGGAACAGGGAAGCCAGCTATAGAGTTAACAGACATGCAAGCCTAGAAAAGGGAAAGACTGTGGGATGGGACTTTTCCAGTGCACACTACTCCTTTCTTTTAATTCTTTTGCTTTTTTTCAGGCAGGTATGTAAAACCACTCCAGTTTATTCCACACTTTATTTCAAGTTCCGCAAAGGGGATCAGTCAAACTTAAAACTACAATACAGAAGAGACAAAGTCTTTGCTCTCCCTCAAACCGTTTTGCACAGTTCAGTCTAAACTATCCAAAATTATTTAGGGAGTTTGCCGCAACTGTTTCTAAGAAATACTTCGAAAGTGCCCAATTATGTGGCAAAAGTGAAAAAAACCCATCCAAATCACCATAATATTTTTTTAAAGAAATAATGCCTATTGTCAAGTCACTGAGCTGTGAAGTGTCTGGTAGACTAGAGCTGGTGGAGAAGTTCCCTGTTGAAAATTCAGCTGTCCATGTTTAAAAACTAGCTCCCCCTGGCCTCACCAAAAACAAACAAACAAACAAACCAGAAACACATCAACTTCACTTGCTGTGGATAGAAAGCTGAATTTGACAAGTCCTTTCCAGGTAGGCTGATGGGTGAAGAGCAGAGCGTGCAGGGACTGAGCTTCCCCAGCAGCCTCCTTGACAGGTTATGTCTATTTTCATTTCTGGTTTGCTGGATGCTTATGAGCAAATTTTGTAAATTAAAGTGTTCTCTATCCAGCTCTGGGCCTGATCCCTTTTCCAAGTCTATCCTTTTCCAGCTACCAAGTCTCCTAATCTCCAGTGCAAGCAGCTGTGGTTTTCGCAATGCAAAGACTTGAGGAAATCCCCAGCCACATCTATAGTTACCTAAACACTGAGGTATATATGAACTGTACTATTCTGCACTCTTTTCTGAGGCAAAAACACAAAGAATTACAGACTACAAGGCCTTCTGTAGGTCAAGGTAGCATGTGAATGGCACATCTAGGCTTTCAGTGCCTCTAACTAGATAACACCAACAAGTGTGAGATGCTACAGATAACAGAGGAGTAGCAGCATATATGCAGATGGCTCACCCTGACCTGTGGCACCACTAACAAGACAAAAACACAAGAAAGGGCAGGCAGGCACTAGAGATAACAGATGAGGAGTGCTAGCTTAACAAGATTTACCAGTCAACAGAATTGAGGCCAGTGAGTAAAGGGAAACAGGGCTGAGATGTTTAACTGTGAAGTGGTGAGTGTAGGAAATGGAAAGATCTTGGAAAGGGGAAAATGGGAAATTAAAAATGTTCCTTTCTCAGAAATAGATTTTGTTCACTACAAGCCTGGCAACAACCATTCCAGTTCTCAGAAGATCCCAAACACCAATAAAGTCTAAAAGGCTTATCTGCTCCAGCTTCCTATCCCTAACACAAGTTTAAGAACAGTACAAGCAAACACAAATACTTCCTATGAGTAATAGGAGTGTTCAGAGCTTGAGAGTGAGGGACTTTCAGAGCCAGATGTGATGCTTGTATGATTAATAATCCCCAGTGGAGTTTTCTTTCATGAAATTACTCAACTGTATTACTCAGTTGTATTAACTTGTGTAATTTTTTTATTTTTAAAACATCCTGCAGAAAGGGCTCTACAGCTCTACAATGTAACGTGTAAAGAGCAGGTCTGCTCTGATTTTATCACCTAGTAGTTTCATTTGATGTGCCCTATATTTGACAAACAGAAATATTTCTCAGAATAGGCTTAAATAACACCACTAAAAACACACACACAAAAAATAAATAAATAAAAATCAGTGTCATATTATTATCTCTTTCTCCCATTACATTGCTTTCCTGCAAAACATTTAATCTATTTACTCTTAAAATTTTGAAACAAAATATTCTTTCATTATGTATTTTGGTATATATAATTGTAGCAGAGAATAGATTTACCATCAGAGATGTGTAAATTAACTTCCTTCTAATTATCTACTATTTGTGTACTAGAAGGAGCTTAAGTGCTTTAAATCTGCCGTAACTCCTGCATTCTAAAATGGGGAAGCAGTTGTGATCTTCTCTGAAATGCTTCATAAGATTCCTCCATAAAAACCTTACATAAAATAGTCATGTGCTATCATAGCATCCAGTTTCTACAACATGCTCGTGAGCAGCACCCTTTTACTCATATTGATGTGCAGGTTACCTGCCTACAATCTCACAGTCTCTATTGCACTTACTGATTTGAGAATTGAATTAGAGAAATTCAGAGCTCTTAACTTCTAAGGATTCAAATGTAACATCTAGCATGTTAAACTAACATGCCTTAGAGATGACAGTTCAGGACAACAGAGGTTTCGATCCTTACAAGGATTTTCCATTTCTCCAGAACTACACAAAGCTCTCGTTTTGAGCACCGAAGTTTGAACATACAAGCTAGGGAGCTGCTCATGGTCTTCTCAAAACTGCAGTATGTTTCATTCCTAGAACTTATTCTTTTATAACATCGCCCTTCAAAAATGAAAGGGGAGAAACAGCTGTTATTCTAATACTACATTTTCACAAAAATGTGAAATGTTTCACTCTAACATCAAAAAATTTGAGAGCAACATTTCATTTCTTCCAAACGCTCACCTGCTGCTGTGCTTGAGACCAACACAGAAAAGCCACACCAGTTTATCATTCCAAGGTTTTTATCTTGTAATGACCACTTGAAAAGAAAACCACCACAAAAAAACCCCTTCTGACAGATCCATGACTCTATCTTGTCTGCCCACTTTCACAAAATGCTGAATTATGTTTTCCACATGCACAGAAGAGGATTAACCACACATAGAGAGCTCATCTGCATGTCATGACTGGGATCCGTAACAGTATTTTTTTGTTGTTTGTTTTAAAATCAGGATGCTTTGGAAGGTCCTGGCATCACTTGTTTACAGTGGAACACAATGTGACCTAATTGTTTCCTGTTAATCCTGAAAAGCAAGCCCCATCACCCTCTGCATGCAGTGAATTAGGTGACCTCTGTTCTGGAAAACTCAAGTTCATTTTAACTTGTGAGGCAGGCTGTCCTTCTGCAACCAGTGGAGGACTCCACGCCAGAGCAGGTAGATGCCTAAAGTTGGCCATGACCCTGTGGGAAGCCCATTCTGGAGAAGGCTATTGGCAGGAACAGTGGCCCTGTGGATAGAGGAACCCGCTGGATCAGGTTTGCTGACAGGACTTGTGACCCCACGGGGTACCCATGCTGGACCAGTCTGTTCCTGAAGGACTACACCCCATGGAAGGAACCTGTGCTGGAGCAGTTAATGAAGTTCCTTCCCCTGTAACCCATGGGAAGGACTCAAGTTGGAGAATTTTGTGGGGAACTGTTTCCTATGGGAGGGACCCCATGCTGGAGCAGGGGCAGAGTGCAAGGAGTCCTGCCCCTGAGAAGGATGAAGCAGCAGAAACCCCCACGCCCCATCCCCCTGTGCTGCTCAGGGGGAGGAGGCAAGGAAAATTGGGGGTAAAGTTAAGCCTGGGAAGAAGGGAGGGGTGGGGGGAAGATGTTTTTAAGATTTGGGGTTTTTTCTTATTATCCTACTCTAATTTGATTGATAATAAACTAAACTAATTTCCCAAAGTCGAGTCTATTTTGCCCATGACAGTGACTGGTGAGTGATTTCTCCCTGTTCTTGTCTCAACCCATTGGCCTTTCATTTTATTTTTTCTCATGTGTCCAGCTGAGGAGAGGAGTGAGAGAGCAGCTTTGGTGAGCATCTAGCATTGAGCCAGGGTCAACCCACCACTCCAGGTTAAGTCTATTTACAAACTTTTAGCTGGTATGTTTAACTGAGAGTTAAAAATTTACCTGTATTAGATATGGAAGACAATGATGGGCTGATGTGGATGTTAAAGTGGAAATCTTATTGTCCCATCTGTCAGTCATAAAAACAAACGAGCCAATTCTGTCACTGCCTTACCCTGCTGAAACAGAAAAGACTCATTTCCTTGTATTCTACTTGTACCCATTAATAGCCTATATTCTTTTACGGCTGTCATTTCTTTGAAGAGACATCAACTTTGAGTCTAGTCCTTTTACGAAAAAAAGGACGAAAGCTACTAGGCAGTGTGTTCATCTGCTACTGACTCTGAAATAGGTCACTAACCACTGCTCCAGCTAAATCAAAGTGGACCCCTCCAGAAGTGTCACACCAGTCAGAGCCCACAGCTGAAGTGCTGAAGCCTGGAGCTTTTCATGTCCCATCCAAGAGCAGCAAGACATGGCAGGAAAGCCTTTGAGCTGTGCAATACAGGAAAGAAAGCTTTGGTCTGGTGCTCTGGTGTATGGTGCTACTGGAGCTGGTCTCATAGCAAAGCCTCTGGCCAATGACTGAAAGCCAGACAGTAGGCCTGGTTTTGATCCCACAAACGCATCAGGGTGATTAAAATATCCAGCAATGTTCAATGTCTCATCTTATATATGATGCTCCTGCTACTTGCTAATAGGTAATAACCAAAAGCCACAGCGAACAACTATCAAGTTTAAATACTGAGCAAGTATTTTACATTTTTTGAGGAAGTTTTCAAGTCAGCATCAAATGTACATACCTGCTTCTAAAAAATCAATATTGCCTGCTGCTGCAAGCTAGTGTTGTAATCAGACTGCAAACTAAACCCAAGGGGATGTCAGGCAGAATGGAAAAAAAAGGGTCTGCAAGAAAGGCAACACATCAGAAATACATCTGCATTTGAAGTTTCCTGAAAGTATTAAATGAATTCAAATATCAAAAATTACAGTCCTCCAAAATACATGCCTTGAAAAACTTGCTTAATATTTGCAGCTAGGGTTTTTTTTTTTTCATTGATTTTAGGAGAAATTGCTTGCTGCTTTCTTTCTGGAGAACAGCAGTCCCTATGGAGCAGCATTTGCCTTGTTTGAAACTGGCAGATATGGCCATAAAGAAAGGAGATAAAGGAAGCACTCAGTCACTGCAGTGCCCCAATTCTTACCGTTTTCCATTCTCTGTACTGAAGAAGGGATATTAGAACGCTTTAAGAAAGCATTGGGAAAAGCCAGTTTCATGCCATCATATCCAGGTATCCTTACAAGGTAGCCAGTGGGAGAGTTTAATCCCTTGCCTCAGCTGAGGGATCTGCTGGTGATCCCATATGTGTACACTAATATTATTCTTGGGAGCGAACTACTGTAATAATTTTGTTTATGCAAGGTATCATTTTTACAGGTCAAAATGAACTATAGCTTTAGTTAGCTTGGCTTTCATTCACATTATAAAGTAAATAAAGGAATATATGTTCATCATATGACCAAAGTACAAATATTCCACAACCTGCATTCATTTCCAGAAACATTTGGTCCCTGCAGTCCAAAAGGCACCATGCACACATATATATCTCTCCTATGATCAACACCAGCACATGCATTCTGCCTTCAGGGAAGAGGCTTTTTCAGTGGCAAGGTGTGTGCCAAAAGAACACTGGGTTTTTGGTACATTTACCTCCAGCTCCGATGTGGCAGAGAAATGGCTGGTTAGATGGAAAGGAACATGGGTTTGTGCTGATTTGGGATAGGTGGTGACTGTATACATCTTAAAATGTTCTGGAGATGTAAAAATTATTTGGTTTTCCTCACAAGACATTTTCAGTATTTTTCTGTAGAAAACGAATCAAGTAGGTTTAGGGATGGATGCTAAAAGAAATGAAAATTCTGCTAGAAAAAACCAAAATATTTCTAAATTCAAATTGGAGGTATTATTGAGGTCATAGCTACTTCAGTAACACTAACCATATCACAAAATCTGGGGAGAATGAATGAAACTGAGTGATGTCCCAAAGTGACAGGGATTAACTGCATAGATTAACTGTGCAAAATTGTTATCAAATCCCTTGTATAAAAAACCCAACTGATTGAGAACTGCTGATCAGGATTTTCAGTAAGCTATAAAATCATGAATAAAATTCATTTTTAAACATGTTGTGACTTGCAAGCAAATTCCGCTCTTAACCCAAGAGGTCTATATTTAATTAGTAGTAGCACTTCTTAAGATCAAAAATGTTATTTCTCCCTAGCAGTCCAAAAGGCAAAAGGTAAAGAATATGAATAATAAAGCATTTAATCGGACTTCATACAATAGTCATTAATGCACCTTTATATACAGCTATACAGTTTCAAGAACTACCTTTCGTCATCTGATCTGCCAAACACTTCCTCCCTGCTCACCAGCCAAAACAAAGGCCTTTTCCAGGTTACAGTCTCCTACACAAGCCGGAATGGCTGTGAAACATTCATGGTAGTTACAGGAAGAGCAAATACAGATAGAAAAGTGTGCCACGATCCTATCTTCACCATGTTTGTAAAGATGGTAAAAATTACAGTTTGACTCTACTTCTTTGGCAATAATTCTGCATACCAAGGTATAAGTTTTCTCTTTGGTCTTTTTTCATTAACACACATGTATTTATATATACAAACATACACATACAAACATTCCTTTATATGCTAGTTTTGTTGGTAAAATGTGGGACAGCCAAGATCTTCCCAGTTATTAGTTTCTAAATGAAAGACAAGCAAGTTTGCCATCATGTACTTTAATTGTCCCTTATCCCATCAGAAAACCCACAACATTCCTCTCCTCCTCCTATGGAACATCTTTGGGGGAATTCAGTCAAGTCCTTAACTATCTTAAAAAAAAGACAGAAGTCAAAATTTTAGTGGGCTTTTTTTGCAGGGGTGCAGGCACAGCGGTGGTGGAAAAGACAACACGCAACAAATTCCCAGTTGCTTTGATCACAGCATGCACAATGCCACTCAGGATGTTTCCTATAAACTGCATATGTGAAACTGGGTATTAAAGCACAGCAGGAATATCCATGAGAAATGATTAATAAGTTATTTTATTTCTGATTATAGCACATTCACAGCTCATCTTACAGCCTGTAGAAGTTCCCCACATAACACAGGACTAAGGGCACCACGAAGTTCAGAAGTACACAAGAATCATTACTGGTGAAGCTGCAGCAAAACCAGCCACAAAGTAGTTGTGGAAATGTTTCCCCATGTGGACATAAGGCAGGGCTTGTAAAACAGACATGAGGTGTGTTTGACATTGAGGTAGTAGATCATGCCCCCATGTATTTGCACTTCAGTGTTCACACAAACACAGAGGATTTTTAAAGCGATTTTTGAGAATTTGGCGTCAGCCACTGGCCTTGATCCTACCTCAGAAAACAAAATAGACACATTTTTCAAATAGTGGCATGAATCTGAAGTGGATAAGACTCCTCATAGCAAACAAAGAATAAAATAGGCATCACAAAAGTATTGTATTCAAACAGAAGGGAAGACAAACCTCCACAAAATCACCCCATCACAGAACACAGTTATGGGTAATTAGCACACCAGAAAGCTAGTATAAAGTCACTCTGAAATGAACACATGTAACATCTTGCAGTGCACTCTCATGTTTAAAAGAACTTTGCAGTAATTGTGTCCTTCCGTGTTCTTATGATCAAGACTACAACTAACAAAAAAAAAAGGGGGGAGGTTTCAATGCTCAGCACATACAGATCAGAAGACCATTCATCTGAAGCTTCTTATCATATGCAAGAGACCCAAGTGGTGTGACTTTCAGTAGCTACAGGACCTGCGTTACATTGGAAAATGAAATGCTGAAATTTTACTTCAAGTCACAGATCAAAAACATACACGCGGAGATGCAGCCACTGGTCACGCTTTGGCTTACCAAACAAGATTCAAAATAACATACTTTCTTGATTAAATAAAACCTCCAGACTTAGAAAATTTAAGGAAAAAAAAAGTTAAAACAAGCTTGACTCTTTCCCAAAACTCAGAGGCCTTTTCCTCAAACTTATTCCCATTGAAAGTACTCATACAGGCTTTACAGCTACCTTTTCACACTTCTGCTTTAAGTGCCAAAAAAACCCCAGGGCTGATCACTGTTCTCATAACAAAGGATCATAAAGTTGGGACAAAAGGAAGGTTACATAGTCCCTGCTATAGCTGGAAAGTGCATTGCTTCTCATCACAAAATCAGAATAGGCATGTCAAATTAAAGGGATGCTCACGTATTTCTATAAGCTTGGAAACCCACCCTTTTAGAAGTGACTAGTGAGTCTGGATGCCGAGCATCAGGTAGTATAAGACTTCATTTTCAAAACCAAGCTTCTGTAAAACCAAGCCTCTTTGTGAGGTCAAATGTGACAGAAAATCAGATGCTGAAGAGCTGAACTCTCATGAACTGGTAGTGCAGTGCAATAATACAACCCTACTTTAAAAATATTTACAATGCCTGCTGTAAACCATGTAAATCACACAAAACAGATGGAAATTTAATTTAAAAACGTAAGATTGTAAGCTTGCAATTAGACCCTTAAGAAAGAATCAAACAGAACTGTGCTTTAAATCCAATTCAATGGTATCCATTTCAGTAACAATACAAACTCTGAATTTATCAACTTTGAACTGACACTATATTAGCTTTCACACCCTTAGTTTCATATTTGCAATGTATAAACATCAGATGATTGGTATTTTGATCAGAGGTATGCAAAGGAAAGACACTTCCAAACGGCACATGATTCTTCCGTAGTGTCTCCCCCAGCTTGTGTCAGTATGCTAGTAACCCACTTCCACCCACACAAGTGGCAACAGCTGCAACCAAGAGTTGTGTTTTCCATTGATAGCTTGTATTTCAAAAATTCAAATGGAAATTCCCTGTATTAAACATTTTTTTGTCCAGTAAACATTTCCTCTTTTAAAAATTTCAAAATACCTGCTGAGCTAACATGCAGTTGCCTGCTGGGCTTCCCTAATGAAACCGAGAGAGGTAGCACAGATGCAAATTAGCCAGGAAAGGCTACATGCTGTTTTCCTCCACCACCTCACCTCCCATAATAAAAACTTCACTTCAAAACAATTAATGCATGAATGAGAAACGTCTAAACTAAGTCGGTAACTGAGGAAAATAAAGCAAGAAGGAAGATCCAGGCAACAACAGGCCAGTCGGCCTTATTCCAAACCCTGGGAAGAAACAGGAGCAAACCCTTGAATCTATTTCCAGGAACATGAAGGACAGAAACACCTGTGTGAACAGCAAGCATGATTTCCCAAAGGCAAAAATGTGCTCAGTCAGTCCAGTTACTTATTATGATGAAGCCACTGGCTCTGTGGATGAGAACAGAACAGCAGACATCAGTTACCTTGACTTTAGCATGCTTTTTGAGGCAGTCCTCCTTAGCACTATGACAGCCAAAATGGCATGGACTAGAGGGCTGGCCAACAAGGTTGATTAAAGAAGTGGCTGGACTCACAAGCTCAAGACAGCAGTAAAAAGGTCAAAGTCTAACTAGCCGCTAGCTATGAGTGACATTTCTCTGGAGTTAATCTGAACAATAGAGCAGAACACCCCCTCACCAACTTCATGGGTAACACCAAACTCCAGCAATCAAGAAACTGGAAAGTAGGGCTGCCACCTGAAGGACCTCAACAAGCTGGAGGAGTGAGCTGACAAGCCTCTTGAAGCCTAATAAAAGTAAATGGAAAAATCTTACGCCTAATGTGGAATAATCTCATGCCACAGTGCATTATGGTAACTTACAGGTTAGAAAAGAGCTTTGCTACAAATGTCCAGAGGGGTCCTAGTGAACAACCTGTGGAACACAAGCAAGGCATCCTTGCAGTGATGAAGGCTAACTGTGCAGTGGACTGCATTTAGCAAGAATACCTGCTAGTGATTGAAAGCAATTCACACTTTCTATGCCACATTCCTGATGCCTGAAATAGGAGCCCTCTTCTTTGTTTTCAGCTCCCTTGTACCAATTAGAGATTTAAAAAAACAATATTAATAATGGAAAACACATTACATTCAAGAAGAGGTAGATGGAGCTCGGTTTGTTCAGACTAGAGAAGTCTTCTTAATGACTGAGCAGGTGCCAACAGAAAAAAGGTAGCCAAGCACTTCTCAGTAGTACACAATGAAAGGAGAAAAGGCAGTGGTCACAGGCTGCAGCAAGATAAATTCTAACTACATACAATAATAATTTAAAGAAACTCCAATAATGGTCTTCAGAGACTGGAATATGTTTGTCCAGAGGGGCTGCAGAATCTCCCTCCACAGAGATTTTCCACACTTGAGCGTGCAAGTCTCTGAGCAATCTAATTTAATTTTTAAGGCAGCCCTAGTCTAAGCAAGAGATCAGGCCTCCAGAGGTGCCGTGGTGAGCCTGAATCTCTTTCCTTCTCAACAACAAAATCCTACAGTAAGCAGAAAGTTGGGAGAAAGAACAAATAGGACTACAGTGTGCATAATAACTGACCTAATGACATTTCCATAATGCTTTCAGATCAGCAGGCTGCATATAAAAACTGTTTCCATGAAGTCTGAAAACTTTCTCATAGAGCATCTACTTTCTGCAAGGTTTAGATTTATACAGTAATAAAAACAAAACAAACAACTTGATCAAAACTGATTATTGAAATACAAGGATTTCTTTGCTCCATCTTAACGTTCTGAGTTTTGCTTGCAGCTTATGTATAATTATCTTTTCAATTTAGATGACTATTTGTAAAACAAACAACCAACCCCAAAACCTATGCCTTTTACTTTTTTCAGGGTGTTTATTCAGATCAGAGCTTACCTCCAAACTACACCTCCAGTTACAGACAACAGAATTTATCATTTACCAACAGTACAATACATATGACTCTTATGTAAAACATATATGGAGATAGGCACAAACACATCTCTGTCTCAATATGTGAGCACAGTGGTTTGTTTTGTTTTCTTTTTTAAAGAAACTGCATGAAGGGACTTATGGGCTTTTCTTCAGAAAGGTCATTTTTTTAAATGCCCTTCTTGATTTGTGATGTCACTTTAGCCCTTGACAAGTTCACACATATTTCTATGAAGAGTCAGTTCAGGTTCAGTGCCATGCTTACTCGAGAGCTTTACAGAATAAGACATAAAAATATCAGTCAACCTCCAGTTTGTCTTTACATAGCATAGTTTTTCCCTATGGTGATTCTTCAGACGATCTCACCAGAACAAAGAAAGCAGTTTTGAAGTATTATGATAGTTTAAAATATGTAATGTGTATAACTTCAACTCCCTAAATGGTAATTAGGTTTTTTGTTGCATGGAGGGGGAGGAGGAGGGCAGCAGCACAAATCCACCACTGCAAATGATTAAAATCTATTTCTTTTCTTGAAGCTTTAGTTTAAATAATCTAGTATTACTATCGAGGTCCAACACAAAACTTGAAATGCAATTCTCAAAATCACAGATGGGTGGAGAACTATAACCACAGTAACAAGCAGCAGATTTCCCTACAGACAGCAGTATGGGCAAAGCTTTATCATAAGTATCACCATTCAGTGCACCAACAGATGTCAGCGCTCAAAGGCAGTGAGAAAATTGACAGCAGAGTTAAAGATTGAGTCTGCATCTGCCTGTGTGTATCAATGAATAGCAAAATTACTATCTCCTTAAGCACTACACTTTGATAGCAAAATGTTTTTTAGCTCGGAATTCTTTTACACTTCCTATTTCCTTGGAAAAAAGCAGTCCCTGAACAAAAGACATTTCAAAAGGCACAGAGATGTTTGTTATGCAGTGGACTAAGCAAAAGCAAAATATGCAGATACTTTTAAAAAAATAACCTCACAGTGGTCTGAATACTAATTAAAGAAGCAAGCCGTGCTGATTTAATGCAATTTTATTGTAATGTTTTAAAAGCACACACTGACTTTGAATAAATAATTGAAAAAGATGATTTATGTTGTCAAGCAATAAGATTACCCCTACACAAATCACACGATGTAAAAGTCTGGAAAACAAGTATCAGGCGTTCTTTTGTTTCTACTTTATTCATGTAAGCAATACCCAGTACTGCCCCTAACCGAAATGCCAGCAATATGGGTCTTCACACGAGAAGTGCAAAGCTGCATACTTTTGCATTAATATTGCAACTTCTCTTCCTGCCAAGCATCAGAGAAAAAAGTTTATTCTTCTGAAATAATTTTTGAGATGCATCCAGGAAGTTCTGTAACAGCCTGATGCTCCATAGTCATCAGCTCATTCATTGCACATTTTGGTCCTTTGCTGACTATTGCCTACCATCTCTTCCAATCTCCACGTATTTTCTTACCTTATTACAGATTTTCATTTTAAAAAAAGGGTCCAAGTTTTTTAGAAGCTGATTTCCATTCACTTTCTTTATTCTTAAGATAATTTAAAAGCCAGAGTACATATAGTTTTCAAGAGGGAGTGGGAGGACAAATGAAAGTAGATTTTACACTTGTAGTTACCTTTGCATAAGAGACTGCATATCTCAGTGTTCCCACAAGGGCTGTGAATGTTTAACTTTAATAGTTATAAGAATGTAACAGCAGGTTATATGCTCATCCAATCTGTTTGAAAAGCTTTTAAAATTAGAGACATCAGAATGAGCAATACCTGTATCTTCGTAAACACCAGCCATAAAATCCAATCAGCTTACTGCAGAGAGTTATAGCAAGTTGTCATATTACTTCGTAGAAGCATTTCTTCTCTACAACAGAGTTCAAACTGAAAATTTCAAGATGCAAGAAAGGCAAACTGGGAGTTTTACTACCCTACTTGCCTTCCCTCAAAACAGCACCCGACCAGAGCATTTCAAATAAATTGCTTGAAAATTAAAAACCTTACAGGTAGTTGCCTAAACATAGAACGAGGGAGTCTCAGGTTTAGTGTCCCCAGTAGCAGTTCAGTGGCAAACCACAGCTGCTCATTTGCAGCCATGAACCAGACTCCAAAACGCAGGTTTAAACCGACCCTAGTGAGCTGACATGCCCAGGCTAGAGGCCTGGGTAGGAGCATGGGTAGGAGTGAAAACAGACTTCACCCAGCACACGGTTTACTGGGGAACAACCAAACAGGATTCAGGTAATCAGCTCTGCTCTTAAACCTGTCACACTGTGCAATCTTGCACAAGTCCCTAGACCTCTCTCACCCCTGGAGAGGCAAACTGCTTTTTCACAAAAGTAAGTCTTCTGGACTCTGCAGGCAAGGCGGCCGAGCACTGTAACACGGTATCAGCTTAACCGCAATTCTGTAAAAGGTTTCATTTAACCTGGTTCGGGTAAGCATCTGCTTTATTACCCACCAATTATATTTTCATGACAGACTTATAGACTCAATTATAAAAAGTCATGGAAAACAGAAAAAAAACAGAGATGCTTCCTAGAAGTATGCACACATTCTTTATATCACATGCTTAAAAAATAGAAAAAAACACTAAAAAAAATTGTGGATAAAGGAGATTTTCACACAAAAGAAGGAACAAGTAGACTGCATATCTAGTACATTGCCTATATTGCTTAATTCGTAACAACACCTAACCAATTATTTTCTTCATTTTAAAAATGACAGTTCTAGAAATAACTCAGAAATAGACAACAACATTCTTCAAAACTGGATGTCTAAAATATACTTTACACGGAGACACATCTGAATAGTTGAGTTTGTTACCAAAAAAGCACACAACCACAGTGTTTTATCATCTCTATACCATCTCAGGCAGCAGTTTATTGCCAGGGAAGTGCTGCCCTGTTAGACAGCAGCAAACACTGAATCAAAGCCACTTTCCTGACACATTACTCTTTTCCTGCCAAATAAGTTAGGAAGACAAATTTATTATTTGTAAATAAAGGAACTACTTAAGATACTCTAAAAGGAAAACTGCTGAAATTTACACCTATGCTGGCTTCCCCAAGCTAGAAAAAAAACCCAAAAACCAGAAAGTTAACACACTCGTATATTTCAGACAGCTTTAAGAAAACGCCTGTCCATCCAACACTCATACAAGTGTTTCTGTAAGGATGTTAATTACCTTTCACAAGAAGTGCTGTCTCCTGTCTGTCCATTATTTCCTTTTCATAGTGGTGTGCTTTCATTAACATTCAAAGAGGCTATCAAAACCTGGCTGTCTACCACTCTTATTTTCCTCCTGAATGAGATAAGACAGTTTTTGGCCTTAACAGTAGATTTTAATAAACAGGTGGAATTTTTCTGCTTCAGTTTGCCCACAGCACAGAACTGCAGCCTTAAGCAACTGTACTCACCAACATTTTGATTTACTCCATTTCTTTATATTAAATCACTGCCATGGCCTGCTACAGTAACATTAAATACAAAAATCATCACCATGAGAATATAACTTTTGCCAAAACACAGGAGGCATTCCATTTTAAGCTTTACCTCACGTCTTTACATCACCTTATTTAGCTTTCACAAAAAGAGTCCTGTGTGTCTGGAATTTACGTTTTGCCTTTACAGAAAGTGCATGTGGGTTTTCAGTTAAAGAACTAATCATGTGCTTGGGTTTTTTTGTGAAAGCCAGATGTTTTCCACTGAACGTTCAAAGCCTTTTAATTTTCCCCACAATTCTGGGGATCCAGTTACACAGGACATTCAGTTTTGTTAAATTTACCTGTTGAGAACATAGACCAAGTCTGAAAGTAAGAAAATTAAATATTCTTCTTAGCTCACAGAAAACAGGTGTAAGGCTGAAAAACCATGAACTAGCAATAGGAACACACCATATTCCAGTCAAACATGCACACAGCCACACAGTGACACATACCTCCATCTCATGACCAATGTTCAAATCGGACAGGCATTTGCCTGCATGACAGAAACTTCAAGTCATTTGACTGAGAAGAGGCTGCCAGGTTCTCAAAAAACAAAATAAAGAACAGCTGAAGCAACTCACCTGAAACAATGTCTTTCCCTAAAAAAGCCTTATGGGCTACCAAAAGAAAGATTATGAATTTGGCAAAGGCATAGCCTATTTCATGTCTTATGGACAAAAGATGCCTCAGTACCCTTCTTCACTCCACCCTCCTTTCAAATACATTGACTTAGTTGGAGGTCCACTGCTTGCACTGTGCTCAGACCTCCACTAAGCCCTCTTGGCTCCCTACCCCACCAGGCCACAAACCCTGCAAAAGCAGGGGTAGCTTTCTGTCTGGTTGGCAGGTTGAACTGGCTCTGCATAGGGTCTGCCAAGTGACAGAACCAAGAGGTTGCTTAATAGAGTCACTGAATTATGCTCTTAGTAACTCGATGAAGCTTCTCTGCATATCATAGTGCTATTATCCCTAAGCAAGCAATTTAACATTCTGGTTTGTGACATTTCAGATGGCATAAGATAATCCCTGCCACCTCCAGCTGACACTTCACAAGAGCATAAATCTCCCAACAAACCCAGAAAGAATGTCTATATGCCCCACAAGGCCATGAGGATGCCCTTAACTTAGGGTTATAAGATATCTACCTACTCACCATATTTGATTCCCTGTATTCAGGCACTTGATTAATCTCCTTAGTGTCTTTTATAAAAACTACTTAAAAAAATACAATAAACAGTATTTATCAGGAAGGCACTGCAAAACACTCAAAAATAACTAGTAGATACAAAAATACTGAAGATTATACGTAGGTAAGTAAAGTTTTGAGGAAAAAACCCCCACCAAGATTAATTTTAAACTCCTCCGAGAAACTGAATGACAACTACAAGATGTCAGCATTAAGGTCACAAAGTACTTTAAGAAAATCTCCTTTGAAATGCATTGCATCATCAGCATGTTGCCAGGACTCGCCACACTGCTTACTCATTACATGTCAACTCCTTTCCTACCACTGTATCTCCTTCCGTACCATAGGGGAACATGGCTTTTTCTGTTTGAAACCCAAACCACTCAATACCTCCACAGCTGCATTTTAACTCCTTCCCTTCCTATGAAGGCCCTCACAGCCTGCCTCCCAGTAAAAGCGCCCTGAATTTTGGTCTATGGGAGCTGGGACTTAAGCAATTCCTGCCACTGTGTTTCTTTTCCTCTTTTCTGTTCTGAGAAGTGCAGCACTTCAGCCTGCTACAGAGAGTTACTGCAGTAGATTGAACCTTTGCTCTGCAAATGTCACATTGTGGAGAATCAATTTTAACAGAGAAGCTAGGCCAGAGGATCAGATACCAGCTCCTAAAACAAGGCTACTGAAAGAGGTTTCGTATCTCTTTCATCCACACAGTACTGTTCTCTCACCACAGCCAAAACCAGCATCAAGTTGACCCTTCTATCAAGGCCTTCAACTCAGCAACTTGGCAGGTGACTATCAAACTTTTTTGCTGTGGCAATTTTCTGCAGGTGTGGTGAGCTGAAGCAGTTTACGGATAGCTACAGCAAAGTAGACAGTGGGAAACAGCAGTCAAAAGAGGTAAGAAGAGACTTCTCCTCCTCTTTTGACAGCAAAAGGTATTAGTGAGCTCACCTTGTCTCAGAAAAATCATCAAATGGAAATAAATCTCTCCCAAACCTGACATTGGATACCCCTGAGCAACAGCACCAGGATACCAGGTAGGAGGAAAGCAAGTGGTAGAGGCACACAGGAAGGCACAAGGGGCCGACCACCCTTCTTCAGCAGCGAGTCACCTCCTATAATTTTGCCATCACTCCCTGTTAACGAAGAGTTCTCATTATGCCCAAGTACTCCTATGTCAAGTGTGTTTTAGATCTCCAATTAGTGCTTCATTTTCAGGCTACACAACCTTTCTTTCTTCCAGATACTTTACTTCCCTGCAACATTACTGAGACTTCTTGCTTAATGTAACGACTTCCAACTAAACTGCGTAAAAGTCACCATAGAAAACAATTAAACACTATCAATTCTGAGGAGTTGGGAAGCTCCAGAATTTACACTGCCAACGCAACCTCAATTCAGTTCTTTATAGAAAGACAGCATGAAGTAATCTTAAGCTGCAAAGTCTGTTTTGCTGACTTGCAACCATTGCCCTGTTGAGCTCAAAGCACTAGTTCTCAGGAATGACCACAGAATCAGTGAATAAAATTTTCCTCTCCAGGACTTGTACTAGCTGACTGCAACAGTTGAGAGCTGTGCAAGTATTTGGAGAACTACATGCTCCTGCTCTTCAGACATCGATTCCAGTTTACCAAGGAGGCTTTTATCCTGAAAATACGTCTAAACAGCTCTCAATAACATGTACAGTTTCCAAGCATGTACAGGAATACAGGAACAGCACAGCCGCATTAGTATGGTGCTCCATCAACGCCAATGGCTTGCTGTTCAGCAGGATTAATTAGCCTGGGCAAGGCACCACACTAATGTGATTATATTGCATCTAGTACCTGAGGTAGCTCATTCATCGTTTACAATTCCTTTCCTCTGAAATAAAGAGTTCAGTTTTTGCTATTTTCTTAATACCTAAATAATTCAATCACTTTTTTTTTTCTTGGGAAGAAAGAGGAATGACACTTGGACAAGATTCAAAGTCAGATTTCCCCAATTCAAACAGTGCATCCCCTGCCTCTATAGCCTGTCCCCACTACTACCATCCTCTTCTAATAACTTATTTTGTTCATGTCAAAGCTGCTACCTTTTCCAAACTGCCTATGCACCTGCAAGGCTTCCCTGGACATCAGAAACAATGATGTCCAACCACAACCAACAGTGACAAGAGCAGAGACTGGAGGACTTCGAGCTTAAGTGAGTGGAACAGAGTCATCACTGCCTTCCACTCTCCCCCCCCCCCCCTTTTTTTTTTTAAAGATGAGAAATGGGCATCACAGCAGGCACGTGTTCAAAAGAGGGACCACCTCTCAAATCAATGAGTGGAAGAACAGGAAAACATTCACAGTCTAGAGCTCCTACCAGGGCACTGAAACAGAAATCAGTGTGAGGTGTACCAGGTATCCAGACCCTGTCCCAAGTCATTGCGACACCAGAGCATCAGTAGAACTGAAGTTCTGACAGAAAACAAGTGCACTGGTATGCTCAAAAGCAGCTGTGCCTCTTTGCTTGAACCTTCCTGAAGCATCCAGCATGAGCAAAATGCTTAGTGGGCAACATAAGGTCAGCCAGTAAAACATTAATCAGCCACACGCAACTGACAGTGGTTTTACAACAGGAAGTCCTGAGCAAACCCCACTGCCAGCAGTACTACCAGACCCTCTTCCTTTTGAGTCTGCCTGTAACTCCTCATCAGAGGAGAAACAGAGGAATATCTCAGCACCCACTAGTACCTCTGGTCTTTGGCCCACATCCCTCATCCATACAAGCACATCTGCACAGAAGCAGGGCCTATAACATCATGGCACAGTTACTACAACCGTGAAAGCAGCCATACTGTTCTGATGGAGTGGAAGACAGTGGTAACAACATAATCTCCACTTCTCTGTGTTTCCACAAGTCTTTTACTTGCTTCTAGCAATTTATTTTTCCAGTTGATTGTCATACTATGTTGGTTTTGATACTAAAAAAGGGTTCAAGAATCTTTATATTCCCACCTTTTGAAGCTTCACTTTTTTTTTTTTAACATAAAAGAGTATGCCATAGGAAAAATGGTGAAAATTTAAATTACAAAACTTTGTTAAGAAATGCTGTAAAGTCACAGCATTTTATTGCTTTGGGATTACAAGCCATATTGTACTGGCTAGACTTCTAAACACTTATTTCAACTTAGAATTTAAAGCAGTAAGTAAACAAAACACCTCTAAGCTCCCTCCCCTCTCAGCTTCACTGTCAGCACGTTGATGAGACAGAGGTCTTCCAGGAGAGAAATGCAGGGAAGAACAACCTTATTTTTTGGCATTCTTATGCTCTAAAGTAGCCTGCTTCCTTTTGTCAAAAAATCTACAAGAATAGTTTCAAATTTTGTGTTCCGCGTATGTGACATACATCATACAATGCAGATGCAAATTCCACGCTCAAAAAAAGATATGAAAACAGCAGGATTCTTTACGTTTGCACCTCCAGCATGCAACCACAAGGAACAAGAAGAGGAACTTTAAGGGATAATTCCAGTTCTGTGCATGCACAGCATAATACAAAAATTCATACTTTAAAAAGTTACAATTTAAAACTATTTCTAAAAAGACCGCAGATTAGAATTTCAGCTTGACAGTAGAGTATCAATGTGAGAAAGCAGACAAGAGCTTGCGAACACAGAGAGAAAAGCAACATAAAGACCAACACACGAAATACATGAAGCAAGTTAACACAGGATAGAAAACATTGTTTTATGGTCAATGAAAAAAAAAAGAAGTACTCTTTAAGAAAGAAAAACCATGTTAAGGTCACATACTGAATTAGGAGAAAAGGAAGTTCCCAGAAATAACACAAAATACTGATTTTGCTGGTCCTGCTCTGTGCCAACTAGTCCAAGTTAGCTTTTATCATATATGGATACACGTGCATATGTGTGCTTATTTACTTGTTACAGTCTTCTATCCTACCGAATCGCATACATCAGATCTGGAGCCTCATTACTTCTACATGGCAACTGAAGATAACTGGAAAAAGAGTTTCCTGGTATTTCTAATTGTTTCGTCAGCCTCTGGGAGGCTGTGTGACTAAAACAGAAGACAGCACAGTCTCTACACTTCAAGATGTGGTCTGTACCCTGTGCTCCTGAGAGTTTCTTGCTTCAAAATACCTTTGTATTGGTATTTACTGTTTATGACTGCAGCACAATTTGTTAAAATAGTTAAACCGATGCAAGGACTCCAGAGCACAGAACACAACTCGAGATCATCTGGTGCTCCATGTGATGTCAGAGCTCACTTTTGAGACCGCTCTGTACAAACACACAATACAAATGAATCGGTCCAAATACGGATAATGATGTTTCACAAACACAGAAATACTCGGTAGTTATAGTCTTCCTCCTACCCCACTTCCATCACCACAGAACAGGAAACGTATACTACTAATTAATTCATAATCCTTAATCTCTGCAGGCAGCTGAAACTGTCCGTTCGATAAACAAACCGGCCGGTTACGGCGGCAAGCTGAACTATATCACGATTCTTCTGCCAGAGGACCCTGTCAAGCTCTGCTCACAACAGCCATACCTACACGCACAGCTTGGAGAATTTCTCTAAGGAAGGACTTTAAAACGGTAACTGAACCGACCAAGCAGCGCGAACGAACAAGACAGTTCGGGGAAATCGTCGAAACGACACACAGCTTTACCGCTATAACCTAAACCGACTGTATTTTGCCGAATACTCCCGGCTCGGCCGACAGACGGCCGCTATCACAGAAGAGCGAACCGAGGCGGATCGCGACGGCCCCGAAGCGCTGCACCACGCCTCGCACCGCGCCCGCTCGCCAGCGCAGGACACCCGGGCTGACCCCTCCTCTGCCCCCGCT
>VZZY01024077.1:0-10202 GCA_013400335.1 Eurystomus gularis | reverse complement strand
GGAAGGATGGCAGACACTTTACCTATTCTAATAAAAACAGTGCATAGCCAAAAAACAGTAAATTCTATGAGAAAACAAGTTGTTAAAGGCAAAAGTTCTAGATTTGTTTGTTATATCTATCAATCAATCAGTTTGTCTATCTTTTGAGTATGTGTCTTCAACACATATCTGGATAGGAACTATGTACAGTGACAAGACAAATTTTAATATCCTACCTTGTACCAGCATGAGAAAACTACAAGAAAGAAGGTGGGATACTTTTTTGCAGAAATAATAGCTAATGTCTAGAAAATACATATATTTGAGCAATCTGAACAGTTAAAAGCTTTTCTTCTGTAGACTAATCTTAGCTAAGGGATGGGAAAGAAATTAGGAATAAACCTTTACATAATAAAGCATATGTTCAAAATGTTAGAAAAAGCAAAATCCTATTCTGCACAGACCCTCTTTGTATTTTTTCAGCAGTACAAGTTATAGAAAGTTCACTAATCTAATAAGATTAGAACAGAAAACCAAAGGTATTTGAATTTATCTCCTTCCTTCCTAAATAATGAAATAAACCCCAAATAATCTGATCAAAAAGCATAGGAACTGCAAATCCTGGACTTTTTGCCTATCTGAAACCTGCTGCCATTTAATTAATTTCACCTAAAACCAGAGCTGCCTGTTCCAATGAACTGGAAATAACTGCTGGGCTCATCAAAGCCAGTTTAATTAAGGTAAGTATTAAATATATACATTTCTTTCAACAGAAAAAATGCAAGTTATTTAAATCTTACAAGCACACCTTTTTTTCTTCCAACTCTGCTTTCAAGGAACTCAACTCTTCCTGGCACTTTTCCAGAGGCAGGATTTTCTGTAGCATCTGCTCCACTTGACAACGAAGAGCAGAGATCTCTCTGAAATGGGAAGTGTAATTAAACAAAAAAGTTGCCAAAAAACATGGGTGCTTTCAAACTCAATGTTCTGATTCTTTAGGCAAATGTCTGAGTATTTTGCTTTCCCCCATGGAAGAATGCTATGAGAGATATCCAAAGGCTTTTAAGAGTCTAAGTGTTCTCATTTTTCCACTCAACATTTCACATTCAAAGAAAATTGAAGATCTGATTTTAAAACATTAAACTGAGCCTAAAGCTTGATGCACCATGCAGGAGTACTGCCCAGCTGCCTACACTGAAGTGCCAGGAGTAAGTGCCTTTACATAGGTAGTGCTGTGAAATAAGAACAGAATCCAACTGCAGGATTTTTTGGCAGGCAGGATGGAGTCTGTAGAGGTTATACGCTGCCTCTTCTGGTACAATTAAGTAGAGTAAGCAAGAGCACACAGCCACAACTCTAAGACAAAATAGTTCATACAAATATGGCCACCCCAAATAGGCTTACATTTAACCACTACCAAAAGATGAGCTCCGCAATTCAGTTTGGTCACTTTAGGCTCAATGTAACACAGGAACAGGAAAGAATGTCACACAGGAATTGTAGGAGGAGGACAGATTTACCTCCTCATCAAGGGTAATTTGCTAGCTACGGTTTAGGAAGCATGGGAAAAGAAAGGACCATATTAAAAGTTCAGCTGGTGCTCACCAGGGCTGCTGGTGTTACAATGTCAGATTCCTAAAACTGTCCGATATACAGAAAACATAGCGTCTTTAGTAAATGGTTTAAATCCAACTTACCGTTCAGCAAATTGAAGCTGTAATCTCTTGTTAAGGTAGAAATGGAAACAGTTTATCAAATGTCCATTTGCAAAGAAATATCCAATTAAGACTTCACATAAAAAACATAGGACTTGCAGATCCAAATGTTTAATTGAAACACTTCAATGTTTGAACAATAAATAGAGCTTCTTCTGTTACACAAAAAAACTTGAGTCATTCTCAGCAATACGGATTTCACTTAGTCCCTATTAAGCCCTAAATTAGGCACAGCTGGATCTTAAGTGTATAGTTTTAACTTCAAAGTGCTGTTTTCCTCACAAAACCTATCTAGCCTGTTCCTCACTAGAGGCATCATCTCTTAATGTAAACTTTAAATAAAAAGACGGAAGTCCTCTTATAAGAGAGCTGTTGATATACTAATTCTGTAAGAAGACTAATAGAAAAGGATATCAGTGCATTTCTGTTGATACTCTGTCAGCAAACGACTGCAAGAAAAGAAGACATTACTCATTTTCTCATCTGATTTTGACAATCGTCTTAAGATAACTTTCCTTTTGCTTTATAGATAAATATAGAAAGTGCAAGGTTGGTTTGCATTTTCTGACAGTAGTCAATATAACCCTTGTTTCATTAAGCTAATCAAACCTCAAATCAGGCTGAGGCTGCTTTAATATAGAAAAATATAGAAAAAAAACCAACCCAACTGACAATTACATGAATTTGTAGCCATTAGCTTTAAAAAAATTAAAAAAACCAAAAAAATTCCCCCAAAAAACATTTAGGCAAAGGACATAATACACATATAATAAAAAAAATACAAATATAATCACAAAATCACATCCTAGTTCTGAAACTTAAAAGGATGGAACACATACACGTAAGAAAAATAGTTCAGAAGATTGTAAAAGGCTTTAATCTTGACACTATTCTCCTAGCAGCCTTAAGAAGATAACACTCTGATTGAAGGTGTACATCACGGGACAGCACCAAGGAAAGCTATTCTCTTCTTTCCCCAAATGTTAGGGTTTTTAAGAATGGAGAGAAGAAAGGACAAGAAAGAGAAATGCTGTGGTAGTTACTCCAACATAGAGAGGGTTGCATTACTTTCTCTTACTTGATAAGACTAATCAAGTAAGGTAAAAATTGGCTGAGCTGCAAGTAGTTAAAGGAGAGGTAATTCCCACAAGAAACATATGCACTGGCGAAGAGTAGAGGGATGTTTTCAGGTAAGAAAAGGTATCTATGGACATAGAGTTAAGCAGCTTTGAAGAAAAGGGTCCCAGCCAAGAAAGCGAGGGCTCTCTTAAGCACTTTTTGGAAAACATAATGCAGGACAGCAATTAAATTCACTAAAGCCAGATTGATATGGATCTGGGAAAGGGTACATGAGAAATAAATCATTAGAAGTAGGAAACATAGTAAGGATATTAGGCCATATGAGGATGTATACATAACAGATCTCAGTACATTATTCCACACAATCATATGTTGATGGCTATTGAGAAGAAGAGGCAATCACATAAGAGAAAGCAAATAGTGAGAAGCATTTCAGAACCTTACTGTTCTGACAGATGTGACTTTTCATACTCTAATATCTAATTCCAAAAGCATTTCACACCTTAATGGTCTGACTAAATTCTGTTGAAAAGTTTTGTATACACCTGTGCTTGACTTTTAGTTCTCATGCTACATTCTTCATAACACATAAAATGAAACAAATTTCTTCAAAGAGCTGCTAGTATTTGTAATTATATATGCTATTACAACTATACTGTTTTACTACCATTACACACAGATGGTTTAGGGCATAAATTAAAGTCTTACAGTCTGGATTTAGGACTTGTTTGTGAAGAAATCACTTTCATTTTGAGGAGGATTTAGTTTTGTGCATTAACTAAAATCTACATTCCACAAAACATATTTGCTGCAACACTTTAAGAACTTAACAGCAATAAAAATCAAACAAAAAGAACCCACTTGTGCAATTGTACTTACTCTCCATCAATCATTTTTTGCTTCAGTGCAATAAATGCAGCTACATATTCATTTACATTCTGTAAGGAAGAGTCTCAAGTTGGTAAAGAAGTTTCACCTCAAAAACCAGTACTATGCACCGTAAATAATATCTGAATGTTCTACGCAATACAAAAGACTGTCTTATCTTTTTTTCCAGTTCTCTTGGTGAACAAGTTACTAGTTCACAAAAAAATATGTTCATACAAATACATATACAGAATGCAGGGTCCACAAAAAAGCACACATGCTTAGATGAGGCTTTACTACAAAAACTCTTCAAACTTTTTCTATACTAAAATCTCCATTACTTTTTCTCTCAAAATCAAATTAAGCTTTGGCAGAGTATTACCAATAACGGCATTTAGCTCATTTGAGCCTACTGATTACCCAGATTGCCAATCCATACCCATCCTAAGTGTGTCTGAAGACCTCCTCCGCCCTCTGAACTCTCAGCAGGGCCTTCCCCTTACTTAAAGGGGAAACAAACATTTCCAAAGCGTTCTATTACAAGACTACACGCTCGCTGAAGAAAGGAGGTGAACGATGACACTCCTTCCGCTGCACCGAAGCAAACTCAAAAGGATACGCCTAGGAGATCCCGCTAGGCACGCCGCAGAGACACGAGCTACTTTTCCGCATTTCGCCCGGCCAAAGCTCGCCGCTGCTGCTCCTCTTACAAAGCCCGTTTGCCGCATTCGCTACTCGAACTCCCGCGACACCAGGAGAGGTGGACGCAACACCCAGCGCTTCCCACCCGCCAGCAGCCCGGCACAGCCCCACGGTCGCGTCCTTAAGCAAAACCCCCGCCCCAGGCGCTCTAGCGCCACAGGGACGGAGGCCTGTCGCTACCTGCTGGAGAACACCGCAGTTCGCGCAGGCCGCGGCGGCGGCAGCTGCAGTCCCGGCCGGTGGCGGCGGTGTCTCTCCGGGCATCATAGTGACCGCGGCGCGCCACGNCGCACCACCGCCTCAGCAAGGACCCAGTTCGCCTTCTCCCGCTCGAGGGTGACCCTGTCGCTGCCTGACTGGCAGCAGCGGAAAAGACAGCAAAAGGAGGTCTCTACAGAGGCCGAGCGCTGAAAGCGCCCGGCGAACACGGTCTTGGTCAGCTGAAAGAAACGACTGCTCCCGCATCTGCCACGCCCTTCTATGACTATTATTACTGACACAGGACCACTTCTGAGGCGCTGCTGCCGTCCCGGCCTAGGGCCGCTGCTGGGGCGGGGCGCCGGGGGGCGGTGCCTGCGCCGTCGGCTGCCCCTCCTGCTCCCCTTAAGGCCCGGAGCGGGGGCAGGCGGTAGCTGTTCTTTCGCGCTGTGGGCGCGGATCGATGGTGTGCACTGCTGGAGCTCCGGGCTAGCCGGGGTTCTGGCCCCGGTGATGCGCGTCGAGCCCCTCTTTGTTTGCTCCGCCGCTGGCTGCCGCCTACCGAAAGCGGCCGTGTAGACATGGCCGTACTTAACTGTTGCTATTCCCTGACATGCACAGAAGCAGCTCTGAAAATGGGAGCATACCACTTCAGCTCACTCAAACAGAAACTTGTGGGAGCATGCTATTCATGAAAAGAGATCAAACTTTTCATTCCATCCAAGCGTTTTGTCAAAAGACTTTGAAGGACAACATTTAGCGTTGCTTGTCATTGTCATGACTGACAGCATCTACCATTTGCGCAACTTCTTTATATAGAGAGTGAGCTAGGAGAAGACTTCATGCGTTGCAGGCCATGCTTTTAGATCCCTTAGAGAAACAAGTTAAGGTAATATCTGCTCACTGTGTTTTTCGATGCTGTGTTACTGCTAAGGTATGGTCCCATTGCATTATGTTCATAGCAATCCCTAAGTGTCTAGTACACAAGATAGATGGTTGCACACAGTGTCAATTAGATATTTTTTTTTTTCTATTCAGCTCATGCTGCTGGACTTTGTTTACTGAATGCTGTTTGCAGCATTGCTGCTGCTTACACAACTTCTAGTCCCCCTGAAACTTCTCTGGCTCACATTTTATTCAGGTACTTCAAATTGCTTTTTCACTCTTGTTTTCATATTAGTTTGTATATATTCCTAAGGGGAGTCACTATTTGTCTCTAGATCCACAGAGACACATTAAATCTTCATTCTTGATAACAATAGTGCATACAGCTGCATGGTTAACTGGACCTTGATTAAGACATTTGTGGTGAACTGACCCACTTCTGATACTGATACTTCTAACTCCTGTATACGTGCTCTGATCAAACAGAATATTTCAAGACTTCTCAATCTTTCTACTTTGAGAGCTTTGCAACAATATAATAAAATACGCATTAGAGCAGGAGTCGAGTTTAAGTGACGGTATCACTGGAATGAATCACTCCCTCTGGGGTAAGTAAACTTCCCTACTCGGTTTAGATTTGAGAGGTTGGGGCTATGGTTAGGTCAGGTAATGAGAAACTTTATTAGGTGAGATAGTTAAGGGCTGGGTTCTGCAGAAAGAAACCATGCTCTATTAGAAAGAAGTGAATAGATAACATGTTTTCAGAACAGTTCAGTGTTTCTTGTGACTATTCATCCTTGAGTGAAAATGTTATCTCAAAATACCCTACAAAACTAGCTATTAAAATAAATTCCTTCAAAAAAATAACATGCTTTAAAATTTAAAACAAAGATTATTAAATAATAATGTAGACTATATGCTTTTTTTCGTTGCACTTAGCTTGATTAGGCCAAGAAGAAGAGAGGTGGTAGTGCTTGGAGTTCTGAAGTTCTGCTTCATTATATCTCAAGTGATGAGTACATCAGAGTTCAGAAAGGACGCATGTGGATGTGTGAGGGTCCAAGACCCAGACCACATGCTGGTGAAAAGTCTTGTCAACCCAGCGATGGAAAAACTACGGTACCCATGGATCATTGCGAAGTCCTCCAGAAGCCAGAAACCGGAAGTCGGAAGTCGTGGGGAAGCGGCAATACAAAAACACTTGGAGGAAGAAGACGACTCTCTGTCTTTCTGCCGCGCTGTGCTGAGAAGCGCATCGCTGCTGCTCCTGTCGGCATAGCTGTTGCTACCGGAGAGCCGCCTCGGCCGCGCCCCCTTCCTCCACGCACCGCCACCACCTCTGCGCCGCCACCGCCCTGGCTGGAGCTGCACCAAGCCGAGTCACCGCCACTGCCACGAGCCGCTGGAGCCAAGCCGAGCCCCATTGCTGCTGCCGTGGGAACCGTCGAGACCGTCGGCCAGGACATCGCCGCCCCGGCCCCACGGGAACTGTCGCCGAACGCCGAAAGGGTAGACACATACGCACCCACACCACACACACACACAAGTTATACTTTTGATAAAATTGAGTTCTTGTTTTTGCCCTATCCTCTCCGTCGTTTCCAATTTTCTCCTCAGGGAAGGGGAATGAGTGGGTGGGCGTGGCATAGCGGCGTCCCTTGGTATCGTAATTTTTCCGCAGAGTAGATACGGTTTTATGCGAACATATATTTGGTAATAAACCTGTTGAATACTCACTGGATTCAGTGATTGCCTACAAGCCTGGTGGGGAGGTATCTCGCTTTGTCCTCGATTCCCCTCAAGGAGGCAGTATGGATGTCTGCGCCCGACCGTGACAGGATGGGACAGCACTAGGAAGGGCAGGCAGGATCTAAAAGAGGAGGGTTATAAATCTGGAATTTAAAAAGCCCTGTGATTTCAACAGTAGACTTATACAGGGCTAAGATGTTTGTGCCATGAGGTATGTCACAGAGACTTTGGTCTCTTTTAGTGATGATAAAACAGAAAATTGGCCAGAGTTGATAGCTGTGAATCTCATAATTGCTGAATGGCACCATTAAAGAAGAACCCTGCAGGGTGATTGTGTTTATTTAGTAGCACAAAAAGTGGCATCCTGTCACAACCAGTAACTGAAGGCAATATTGATGACAGGTGCAATTAGAAAGGCTCCGCAGAGGATATGAAGATGCCTAACTGTCTTCACAACTTGTCAACGTGACAGTACCAGGGTCTCTGGCAGTCTCAGTTTTATAGCACTAAAGTTTATTAACTATAGTAAGTGTGAAAGAAACTTGTTTTAATCCAGCACCATAGTTTTATTTCCACATACTCCCCAGAGAGCTCTTGGATAAACAAAGACTTAAAGGACTTGATGATGTTTGAGATGTGATGTAATTTGATTTAGTGTTTGAGGCATCCTAATGCAGTCTCCAGCTGGGATAAACTTAAGGCTGATTTTCATCATTATTTTCTTAATTGGAGAAACTATTAGTGACTGTCATTACTCATGAATGATACCCCCCCTTTTTTTTTACATTAGTGAACAACTCAGAATATGAAGTTCTATTTCACTAAAAGAATGCATAAGTGCTGAAAGAAAGCAGTAAAGAAGTACTACCATTTACGTACAATCAAGATATGAACTAGTGGAATGAAGCAGCCAGAAATACCTGCTGCTGGACAGAAGTAGCAGTAAAAGGTTAGAACATCATTCATGAGCAAATCAAAACAAAAAAATTTGTGTGTTGGATTTCAAGCACTTCTGACTGAAAAGCACTTGACTGATAGGCAGCTGCTTGCAGAGGGAAGCATCCTGAAGGGCAAAGGAGTGCAGGAAGGCTGGACACTCTTCAAGAAGGAAATCTTAAAGGTGGAGGAGAAGGCCCTCCCTATAGGCTAAAAGTGGAGCTCGTGGGGAAGAAGACTGGCCTGTCTGAGCATAGAGCTTTTGCTGGAACTCAGGAAAAAAAAAAAAAAAGAGACTTTATGACCTTTGGAGGAAAGACAAGCAACTCGGAAAGACTACAAAGATGTTGTGAGCAGTTAATTTGGCTACTGTGGTAAAAGACAATAAAAAAGGTTTCTATAAATTAACAACAAAAGGAAGGCTAAGGAGAGCCTTTTTGGGTGCCGGGGGAATAACAAAGGATGAAAGAAAAGCTGAGGTACTTAATGCCTTCTTTGCCTCAGCCTTTAATAGTAAAGACCAGTTGTTCTCGGGGTACCCAGCCCCCTGAGCTGGAAGACAGGGACAGAATGAAGATTCCATAATCCAAGGGGAAATGGTTAGCAATCTGCTACACCACTTAGACACACACAATTCTATTGGGTCGGCCCCAATGGGATCCACCCAAGGATACTGACTGAGCTGCCTGGAGTGCTCACAAAGACACTTTCAAGCATTTATCAGAAGTCCTGGCTATCCAAGGAGGACCCAGTTGACTGGAGGTTAGCAAATGTGATGCCCATCTACAAGAAGGGCCAGAAGGAGCCAGGGAGGTTATGGAGCAGATCATCTCGAGTGCCATCACACAGCAGGCACAAGACAACCAGGTGATCAGGCCCAGTCAGCATGGGTTTATGAAAGGCAGATCATGCTTGACTAACGTCATCTCCTTCTATGACCAGGTGACCTGCCTAGTGGATGAGGGAAAGGCTGTGGATGTTGTTTAACTGGACTTCAGTAAAGCCTTTCACACCATTTCCGTCACCATTCTCCTGGAGAAACTGGCTGTCCATGGCTTGGACAGGTATACTCTGCTGGGTAAAAGACCAGGTGGATCACCAGGCCCAAAGAGTGGTGGTGAATGGAGTTAAATCCAGTTGGTGACTGTTCACAAGTGGTGTTTCCCAGGGCTAGTATTGGGGCCAGTTCTGTTTAATATCTTCATCAATGATCTGGATAAGAGGATCAAGTGCACCCTCAGTAAGTTTGCAGATGACACCAAGCTGGGTGGGAGCATTGATCTGCTTGAGGCTAGAAGGGCTCTACAGAGGCATCTGGACAGGCTGGATCAATGAGCCAAGGCCAATTGTATGAGCTTCAACAAGTCTATGTGCTGGATCCTGCACATGGGTCACAAAAACCCCATGCAACACTACAGACTTGTGGAAAAGCAGCTGGAAAGCTGCCCGGTGGAAAAGAAGCTGGGGGTGTTGGTCAACAAGTGGCTGAATATGAGCCAGCAGTGTGCCCAGGTGGTCAAGAAGGCCAACAGCATCCTGGCTTGCATCAGAAATGATGTGTCCAGCAGGACTAGGGAAGTCAGACTTGCTCAGTTGGCGAGGAGAGAAACAGCGGCAGCAGCTGTGGTAAGTTCTCTAGCAGAGTGCTAGATTAAGGCGGACAGGGAGTTCCTAGTGCCAAGAGAACCCAAGGACCCAGCAGGAGTCAGCAGCTCACACCTGGGCTACCTTGAGAGAGTCACGTAGCTGAGGCGTTGCTGGGGCAACCCCGGGAGATTTAAACGTGGTGAAACTGGAAGCGCCACTCAGTCGGCGAGGAGAGAAACAGCCCTGGCCTTCTCGCTGTTTGGTGTGTGCGGGGTCGCGTGTGGGGTCGTGTGCAGGGTCGCGAGAGCTCGGTATGGCCCCCACCCGGCAAAGGGCGGGGATCTCTGCACCCACTTGAGTGGACGTGGGGACACAGATAGAGCTCCCACGGAAACACGCTGCTGTTCAGGTCACGGGCTGCAGGGAATGCCAGAGCCTTGCACTGGCAGCAGGCGGCAACCAGGAGAGCGGCTGCATTTGCTGTGAGCGGGTGAACGATCTGCT
>VZZY01024076.1:13238-26929 GCA_013400335.1 Eurystomus gularis | reverse complement strand
AAACTGATCAGGGAATGGAGCATTGAGCCTGTCTATGAATGGAGCAATGGAGCCTGTCTATGAAGACAGGCTGAGAGAGTTGGGGCTGTTCAGCCTGGAGAAGAGAAGGCTCTGGGAGGACCTTATAGTGACCTTCCAGTACCTGAAGGGGCCTACAGGAAGGCAGGGGAAGGTCTATTTGAAAGGGTTTGTAATGATAGGACAAGGAGTAACAGTTTTAAGCTAGGAAAGGATAGATTTAGGCTGGATATTAGAAAAAAGTTCTTTAACATAAGGGTGATAGATCACTCAGAGGCTGCCCAGAGAGGTGGCGGAAGCCCCATCCCTGGAGTCATTCAAGGTCAGGCTTGATGAGGCTCTGAGCAACCTGACCTAGGTAGAGATGTCCCTACTTGTGTAGGGAGGTTGGACCAGCTGACCTCTAGAGGTCCCTTCCAGCCTAAAACATTCTATGATTTGAGTACTTCAGCTTAATGTGGTTCTCACATCACTCTTCAGGCAGAAATAAACAGCTGCTTTTCATACCTAGCAGTACACAGGGTTGTCTAAACCTTATGTCTGCTCACTTAAAATCTAAGCAGCTCCAAGACAACACCAATACTACCAACTAAAGCATTCACTCCTAATAAGATAGTTGAGGGAGATATAAATCTCAGGAGAACAAACAAACAGAATCAATACTGAAATGTAGCTGGTTGATGAGCAGATAACAGGTAAGACTGGAAACATTGAAAAGCTGAACAAAACAAGTATCCTAGTTTTTTGCTACTTGGTTCAAAAGCTGAAGTTGCAAACTGTATCACTAGAAAGATACACTCCAATAAGCCATTAGTTACTGGCACCCACTTCTGAGTGCCTGAGAGATGGCTAGAAAGAACATTTTTCATGTATTTAAGTCTCCATGGTGTCCAGTAGGATTAAAGAAAAGACCTTGTGGTAGGTAGGATAAACAGGTAGATGTTAAGGAAGTATTTGGCAACACTTGTTCTGTTTGCCCTGTGCTGTTAGCTTTAAAACAAGATGAGAACAGAGTTATGCTGGGGCAGAGATTTCCACCAGGGCTCTCATAATGGATCATTCACACATTTCTACAAGTGATGATCACAGACTCAACTATTAAATAAAATATAATCAATCCTGGCATATGTTCCCATTTGTTGGATTGTTCTGGGCACTGATTTAGCACAAGCATGATGTGGATAGGAGTAATAACTGCTAGAACTACAGCCTCATACTTCTCCCTCTGCAAAAACTTGCAGGGAAGCTGCTTCAGAAGGCTTGCAGATGTTATAAACCATGGTGCATAGCTAGTTTAAAGAAAAAATGCATTATCTTTACACTCCACTGGTGTAAGCAAAGGCCTATGAAAGGAGGACACATGTAAGTTTGAACTAGTTGGTCAAACTACTACCATGCCATGCAAAAGTGACAAACTTCTCAGCAACTTCCATTTTCCAAGAAACTCTTCCAGGTTATGGTTATACTACTGAGAGTAATGCAAACACTTCCCCTTGCTTTAGGTAAAGGACATGGTGAACCACTTAGGTGTTTCACTCCTGTGTTTCCTCTTTAAACAAAGAGATACCTTAACACTCAAAGTGATGCTTTTAACACATTCTGGAAAGACATGCTGAGGAAAGGCCTACATGACACCTAATAACAGAATAGCAGTATCAACATCAATGATGTGCTAGAGGAACCCAGAGTATTACTAAAATCAAGCACAACTTAGTTAAGCTTACAGTTTACTATATGCCAGTGCTGAACCTGTAGTTCCCTCTCACAAAAGGATCAGAAGACTGCCGAGGAGAGTAGGATGACCATTACTAAAGAAATTAAACTTACACTTCGAGGTGGTCCACGGCGTCGGCCAAAATAACCACGTCGGTAGCGGCGCCGGTCTGCAGCATAGCGGCTGCCTTCTACAGGGACTCCATCTGGACCAGTGACATTAGCTGCTTCTGCACCCTAAAAAGGCCAAAAGAAAGTAAACCAGGGTGGTGTGAGAAAAGAACAACCAGCTACAAGAAGACTAAATAGGAAAGACGCTTTTTTTGCATCAGTTCCAAGCTACAGAGATTTCTTCCACCCACGTAGTACAAATGTAGGTTTGTTATTTTCAACCCCATAACCAAGAGTTATAATTATGAGTTAAGACATTATCAGCCACGATGGCTTCAGAGGAAAAAGCAAGAAGGAACTGATCAAGACAAAAAACCCCAACCAACTAAACGTCAAAAAAACCTCAGAAAATTCAAAAGATGTTTGAGAGGGTAGAAGTGCAAAGAAATTGAAGGTTCTTACAGTTAAGCTACTAGATGCCAAGACAAGTTCTTCAGGGCAATATAAAATCCTTGTCACAATATTTGAGTTTCTTGATAGTAACTTTTCCTTTGCCTGGTACATATTGCTGAAGGAGCTAGGATTATTCTAATATATTTTAGCCTTTTAAAATTACAATTAGGTAAAGGTTCTCCTAGCACCCACATCTTTTCAAAGCTGATGCTCTGAATTTAGGAATCAGTGTTATGTAGTATAAATTGGATGTGTTCAAGATCCAATGTATTCTACTGGAAGTGTTCAAGACCAGGTTGGATGGTGCTTTGAGCAATCTGGTCTAGTGGGAGGTGTCCCTGCCCATAGCAGGGGGGTTGGAACTAGATGATCTTTGAGGTCCCTTCCAACCCGAACCACTCTATGATTCTACAATTCTGTATGCCTCAGTTAATGATTACTGGGCAGGCTACAAGCTTTAAATGCTCTATCAAGTGAAAACTACAGAATCTGGAAGCACTAACAATGAAGTTAGAGTTTTGATACCTATCTAGAAATACTTCTTAATGAAGCCTTTAAAAAACAGATGTTCCACAGAAAAGCTGTATCAATGCCACCCACCCCATGGAAAAACACATTAGACAAAACCCATCAGAGTCTCCTGAATCTCTCACCTTCTCTCCCTCAACCACATCAAATTCTACAGTCTCTCCATCACCAACACTGCGCAGATATTTCCGTGGGTTGTTTTTCTTTATGGCTGTCTTTAAAAGAAAGATACAGAAAAATATATTATCTTACACATTCACAGCCCTGTAGATAAGGGAAGGACTGTATTCTTCTGCTACAATCCCAACTCTACACACTGTATCAGTTACCATACCAAGATATTTCAGATACATAGATGTCTCTTATTCCACAGGCTCTCCAATACTCAAAGTTTACTCTTTCTCAATACATAGGAGTTTACAAATCAGTTGTTGCCCCAGAATACCTTGTCAAACTATCAAAACCATCAAGTATTTCTGTTTGAAGAGAGTTAACGCTGAGTGTTTTATGTCCTGCAAGCTGTATCAAGGCAGATCCAGTAGCTGGTGTGACCCATGACTTCAGTCATTAGGAGACCTTCTACAGAAAAGACCAGGAGCATTTTTGTAGAAGACTGCATTAACTATAATGTATCATGCTCACTCATAGTAGCTAGAGAATAATTACTAACTTTGGTGTAACATAAGTATTTTACCTAAGCACTGCAAAGGAGACCAAAAAAATTGGGCAAGTTCCTATAGAACACAGGAATAGTATCAGAACAGACAACTGCAGTCTTAGTCATCTCCTAGAGGAAACCTCAAAATCCTATCAACAACACGGCTTTTGATCAAAAGCAGTTGAAAACCCCCTCAGGCTCACACAATACACTCAAACCTTCTGAAGTGATTTTTAGCCTGTCAACTACAGATGCCTTTCACTCCATGGAGTATTTCTAGGATTTCACCCAGTTAGCAAGACAAGCCCTTAGGTAAGGGTTCACAAGCTAGAAGAGGCCAGGGAAGAAAAAAGCCAACCAAAACACACACATTGTACAAGCCAATCTAGCAGCCAGCTTTTTACTGAAGCTCTGTTAGATTTCTAGTTCACTTTACATTTCCTGATACAGGCATCTTTTGTTAGCATGAAGAGGCAGGTACAGATCCAGTAGATAGAAGCACACATGGAAATAAAGGGCACAAATCTGGCTTAAGAAATGGGATGCTGGGCAGAAACAGAAGAGACAGTTGTCCTATCTGTCCACCATTCAAGATGAACAGGTAGAATAAAGATATGTTGAGTTGTTGCCCAAGTGTGGCAACTATATTCATTCAGTCAACAATAGTCCAAAAATATTTCCCACCGAAGGAAAAGTTCTAATGAGTTTAAAGTTGAGCTTGACCAGTTTAGGAAAAGTAGTCTCATTGTTGCTGAACAGTTCCCTTCATGTTTTAGGCAACAGGCCAGCATGTCCCTTTAGGCCTACATCTAGCCACACCTTTCCCTGTATTCTGCAGTATCCCTGAACAGATTAAGGAAGCATGTAAGGGCATACATACTATTGCTACAACAAAGCAAAAACAACCTAAGAGGGTTTTTTTAATACAGGAAGAGAATGAGCTGCTCAAGTGAATTCTTTCGAAAATTACTTTAGCAAGTAGAGACTCCCACTATCAGCTGAGACAGCTTTGTTGACTTTCTGCTGACCTATTAGTGTAACTGCTCCATTTCTAGAATCAGTGGTAAGTCCTTGCTTTTTCCATAAGTGAGATATACTTGTGCTAAAATCATCTTCACTGCAGATTAAGGGTTAAGGATTTAATCCTTTCACTAGCACTTTTACTGATACAATCGAGTCAAACTTGTAAGACTTGTGCTCTGCATATGACAGATGTGAAGGAGCTGCATTTCAAACTCCTTCCCCTTCAAGTTGTCCCAGTTTGAGCTAGAACAGAACCAATTCTGTTCAGTGATTTTACTTTTCAACTAAGTGACTGCACTTTCGGAAGTTAACTACGTATTTTTGCCAACAGTGTCTGCTTCTAGAAGTAACAGAGCTTGATGTTTATAGTTACTACTAAGGATTGGTATGCAGAAAGGCTCTTGTTTATACTTGCTCCTATAGCATTGGCCTTGGTTTCTAGATCTTGTATACCACACTGGGGTGTTGTAAAGTAAGAGGTCACACCTGCAGGGAGGAACAGACAGGATAGGTTACACAAAACTGACCAATGCGGTGTTCCATTCCATATACATCATATTCAGTATAATGCTGAGGAATCACACGGGTTAAGCTCTCTTCTTCAGCATCTGTAGAAGACTCTGTCCCTTCTTGTGTCTTTCATCCCAACCCACACGTTCCAGAATCCAGTTCTGGAGTCTGGCTCCCATGCTAGAGTCCAGTCTGGGACTTCCCCAGCACCCACCCTGCAGCATCACTAATTTCTGTGGCAGGGGGAGAAGGGTTAAGTTTGACATGGGTTTTGTACATATTTCAGTTTTAATTAAAGCTGTTTTCTTTTCCAATCTGTAAGTCTCTCTCCCTTATTCCCTTTCTCTTCCTCTTTGGGAAGGGAAAGGGGTTAATGGAGAGTATCTGTCTGGTGGCCAGCCCAGCCCTAACCCTTGACATATATGCAGAGGAGGAAAGGACTACCAGGTTTCTTTTCAGCAGAGGATGCATTTAAGATTAATGAAGCTCTTCAAATTTCCTCCAAAAAAGGCAATGGAAGATAAATTGAATAGGATTCCACATGTTCTGTTCCAGCTCTATGAACAGAAACTTCAAAAAATCAGATTTGCAATTGAGTAATCTGCCCACAGGACACTGGCTGAAATTTGTTTTATAAAGGCAACCAGGAACAATTTTGAGTAAGTCCTAGAACTCAGACCAAAAACTATATGGCTTTACTACTTCAGCTGCAAATAAACATTGCTGAAATATGCTGCTAACAAGCCTAAACTCTAAGCTTGATGAAAAGACTTTTATTCTATATTCAGAGGTGTGAGCACTATTCTCCCTGCTACTGTTCACCAGCATCCTGCAGACTCCAGTTTGATTCAAGACAGATGTTTTACGTTAACAGACAGCACTCAACAATTAAGACAAAGCCTTTCCTTTCCCAAGAGGACACTGATGAACAGACAGCTGTTAAGTCTTCAGAGCTAGTTCAGTATTTTGTTTGGAAGATTTCTTTCCATATCCCTGTATTACCACATCATGTGCACATCCAGCTTTGTCACAGCAACAGCCAGAATTTGTTATGCCAGTTACTGGTACATGTACGCCAGACTGTGCTCAATGAATACAATCCAGTGAAGAAAAAAAATACCTATGCAGCAGAAGATCTTAACTCCTCCTCACTGCTTGTTGATTCAAACTATGCCTGATTAAGCTGGACTTCTCTGGCTACTGACACTTTTAACAGTGCTTAATTGCAAAACCCTCCTTTCTTCCCTACAGACACACTCCACCCCACAACTGATCAATCCCTATTGCTCCCACCACCTCCAACTGACACAATGCCCTAGACAGCACCTTGCATGAACCAACCAGGCAAGGATGTAAGGCAAAGCAGGTGAAGAACTTCCCCAAAACACTGCTTGGGTCCCCATAAAACAAAGGGTTAATTCATACATGCCCTCAAGTGAAAAGCATTTTAATCTGTACTAGGTTTATAAATAGCATCCAATAACCAGGCACTGATCGTTAGCCCCCATTGCAATCATGAGATCCACTTGTTCCCTCCCCACTGTGCAGGGTGGGGGAAGGGAGGGGGTTGTATCTATTCAACTAGGTCAACCTTATTCTGAAGGGATTATGCATGTAATCCAGTCCCTCCCCGGATAGACACAGGAAGAAGGGGCAGAACTGGCACTAAACAGTGGAGACTGAGCTTGCAGCAGGATGTTTGCTTAGGCCATGGGTTTGCCTCCCTCGTAGGACCGCCTCATTAGGCACTCCCCCCAGAAAGCTCCAGGCTCTAGTAGCCAGCACATTCACATACAGGAAAAGCTTGAGATGGAAAAGCTGAAGAACATCCAATTGCAGCCAGCCCAGGCCAGAGCTGGAAGCATCTTCTCTGCCACACACAGCCCACCAGTTGCAGGTTTGCATGTGTTACTTCTGAAACTTCAGGCTGGTTTTGCTCAGTGGTCACTCCACAAAGATTTCAGCCACAGGAAATGGGAAATAAGTTCACACACAGGTTTACATTTAGATCAGTTAACCTTCTCCACAGGTGAAGGACAGAGAACAGCACAGATAATACTAGCTTGCTGTTGGCCTTCACTGGGTGTCTGCAGGCAGCCTTCCCAAGCAGAACAACACTGATCCATGTTGTCTCTGTCACCAACACAACAGCCATTTTCTAGGCTATCTTCTCACAAGTCTCAAAGAGGTATCATTTGTCTTCAAGGTAGTTTTGAAGTGCTGCCTACCCAGAACATGTTTCTGTTTCTAGAACTCTTCCCGTCCTCTTCTGGACACACTCTCATAAGGCTACAGATACAGTGTATGTATCAGCATCCACACAGCACATGGTCATTAAGGAAAAAAGAGTGACCATTAGAAATCAGTACATGCATTGAGAGCTTTTGCTCACATTCTACCAACTGAACAGGGAACATGTACTGCACACACTTCCCAGCATCATCTTCACTCAGTGGTGGTGGATTACTGGAATGGGTTGCCCGGAGAGGTGGTGGAGGCCCCATCCCTGAAGACATTCAGGGTCAGGCTTGATGGGGCTCTGAGCAACCTGACCTAGTTAGAGATGTCCCTGCTTATTGTAGGGGAGTTGGACTACATGACCTCTGGAGGTCCCTTCCAGCCCAAGACATTCTATGACTACAGGCACTACACTTAATCTCTCCCAACTTCATTTTTTAATGAGTCTAGACCCCTTGACCCAGAGAAACAGTTAGCCACAGGAACTAAACTAACCCTCAGTGTTGACCACCATGTTTGAAACTACATACACACATAGCCTCAGCTTCTGTGACTGAGTGCAAGTTTCCTGGTTACATTTGATGGAAATACTGCCACTTACACCACAGAAAGTTCATGCTTTTGAGGATCACATAAGCCTGCAGACATTTCATATGGGACAAGCTCTAGCTCCAGTCTTTCATTTTCTGGTGAAGTAAAAGTCCCAGATGATGCAAAACCAGATCTAAGCCAACTAATCAGTTTACATCAGCATGGAAACAGCATCCTCTGTCTTCCCATTAGTTACCTGAGAGTCATAGTATAAACTTAGAACAGCCTACTGACAGCTCAAGGAAAGTTAACCAATGACAAGCCACAGGGCAACCCTCTGCTTGGGCACACTTGGCATACAGCCTTCCCCTTCTTCCTAAGAGCAGCTGCCTCATGCAGCAACAGCTGATGGCAATCCAGGCTGGTCAAGAGCCAGACTAGATCACTTTCTCTTCAATACCAGGGAGGGCAGACAGAACAGACCTTCAAATGACAGGGATAGGAAGAAACAGGAGATACAGGGAGCATGAGGAAACAGGAAGAAAGGACAGACAACAAGTAGCAAGGTATTTACAAAACAGAGGAGTCATCTCCCCAGGGGAGGGACAATCAAACAAAACAAAAATATATCAAAAACCCCACAGAAAACCTTTAGTGTCCAAATCAGAGCAGACAAAGGGAAGCACAAAGAGCTGTAACACCTACTCCTTCAGTTACAACTCCAGAGAGAAGAAAAACATACCCTAGTATTCCTCCCTGAAAGTGTCAACATACATGTCCATTCAAGGCATATGTGGTAAATATTCTAAGGAGAAGCCAGAACAAGGTTGGGTGGCTGTTTCAGGAAATTGCATTAGAAGCATAACAGTTAACATTTAAGTACAATTACTGGTGTCTTACCTGATGAACAAACACATCTTCTTTGGTATCATTTCTGCAAAAAGAAAGTGAGAAATTCTAAGAGTTTAGACTAAGAGACTTAAATAGAAACCCCCAACTTCAAGTGAAATCCTCCTTCCCCCAGCCTGTACATCCCCTGGATTCCATACTTTGTGTCAGTCTACACTACCAAATCCTGGCTCTGTATTTCCAGGGTGATATGCTTGACAACAGAAAGGACTCCCTACCCTTTAGAAGGATGAGGGAACAGGGGGAGGTTCTCTAATCTTTTGGCAAATGCTCAGTTTTGTTTTGACACAAGACAGAGTTAATAACTTGCCTTTCACTATTCCAACCCCCCCAAGCAAACCTTCCACAGGGGCTGCAACCTGAGCTGCTATCCCAGAGGTCAACAAGACTATCAACAGGACTGGCCACAGCTGTTAACAGAGCTCCTCTTTCAGTGAAACTCAAAGCAACCGTGCACAAGAGGTGTCAGGAGAGTCCATTTGAGAGGGACCCAGACAGAAACATGAGGTTGTCTGGATTAGGCCAGCTTCCAAATGCAAAACATCAAGACAGCTCTGAGACCTTGATTCTGTGTTCCCATACACCAGAAAGAGCCTAGACCCTGGAGTCCATTCACTCAATTCCTTCTCTGCAGAGGGAACAGGTGCACCAAAGGATTTGTGAAAATAATGCACAATCCAAAACCTGTTGTGCTGGACTAAAGCAGTAAGACTTCAGATCAGGAAGAAAGCTAACAAGTTGTTACACCATATCCTGCTGAAGGCTCTCACATCAACTGCTATGAAAAACTTTAAGAGTACTTAATTCAAGCTTTTCTTGTAAGCTTACATAATACTGGATAGTAGTTTCCAGATAAATACTGTACCAGAACTGGCTTCAGATACATGAAACAGAGGTGCTTACACCCCCTTCCATACTGTCCAACTTACCCTATTCTGCCTGCTGTGTAACAGTTGAAAAACTTGCACAGCAGAAAATTTTCTAGGTATGTCTTTTGCATGACAAGCATTCACCATGCAGGAACCTCCATTTTTCAAAAATCACACAGAACGTTTAAGCACCTCAACCCCATAGATATTCCAGCCTAAAAAGACAGAGTAACCTGGCTCCAGTAACTTGGAAGTGTGAGTCTTGTGAACTTAAGGTGGAGCGTGATGAATATCAATTACAGCTATTTGGGTTATCAGTGCCACTCAGAGGTTTTTTGTGTTCAGGGCAGAAGAAAAAAAAAAGATACAGAGAGAGAATTCCTGTGAACCCAGGTCTGGAATATCTTCAGCCAGATAGTATCAGAGGATTGTTATGCGTATTTAGAGTAGGTATTTTGACCAATCAGTTAACACTTGAGTTTTTATCCATAAGTATTTCCTTCTTCTCCAACCTTACTTGAACTTTTAAAAGAGCCAAGCAGTCATGAAAGAATATACAGCTTGTTAAAGGTATAGTACAAGTAAACATGAGAAAAAAGTAGCAGACCAAATTGTAATGAGTTTAACCTTTTCTGTTTCCCCTTCATACACATGACCTTTGATGGAGGTCAGGGGGGAAGGTCCCCCAAGATTATATCAGTTTGTTGAATGCCTGGCCAACTCTGGCCATCAGCTGCATGAACTTGTAGTCAAGTCCTCTGGCATACGGATAGTATGCCATGTTAGCCAACTATCCGTACCATGAGTCTTAGTACAGTATAAATATGACTATGATAATTTAAACATACCTGTTGATAAAGCCATATCCATTTCTGACATTGAACCACTTGACTGTGCCAAGAACTTTGGTGGCTAGAAAGAAAGTTAAAGGAGTTACTCTAAAACATAAAGGAAGTACGAGAACGTTACAAAACTAGTTTTATACCTGTACATGAAGTCACAGCCAGACCTAGTCTATTCCCATACCTTAACACACAAAGTGTACCTTTATCTCCCAGTGCAGCTTATATTAACACAGTAGCAGAAAGCAGTGCTTTAACATGCTGTTCTTCAGCCAAGAGTTCACATTACAGCATCTAGAATAAAGTCCAGATCTATTTTCAGAACCAGCCATCCATACCTTTTTTATTTCCTATCCCAGATATGCACATTGAACCTGAAAATCTCACTGTCATTCATCAGTTCTCTTTAGCTTAGTAGCTAGACATGAAACATAGCTGAAGAAAGCTGTTTAAAAATTCCCTCTCACTCAGACTTACTTTCTTCCTTGGAAACCAGAACTGGCCAAGGAAGCAGTATCAAGCACCATGCAAGTCACTCAGGTTAATAAGTAGTATACACCCTTATTTCGGACAAGCTCTTTCGTTGTTGACATCACTCAACCAAGTAAGAGGCCACAAGATTATTTTATATATTTTTTCCTACTTCTAGAGATCTTCTGTGACTTACCAGTTACAAACTGACCAGCTTTATCTTCCAAGGCTTCTAGGTTCAAGACAATCTCTTGTCTCAACATCAAAACATCATTTTATTTAGAAGCCATACTGCAGCGTCTTATAGGATCTGGCAAAACTCATTCCTCCAACATACAGGAATGCATGGGAGGAACTCAACAGCAACAACCACTGTTGTCAACAGGTCAACCTCTCCTTCCCTCTCAGCAACTGGGTGGGAACCACAGACTTGTACTTTTTGGATCTGCAGGAAATAGAGAATTTTGGGCTCTAGATTTTAATAGAGCAACTTTTTACATAGATTGCTTAGGTAGTTGTGGCCATGCTATGTAATAGTTATTTGAAAAGGGTCTAGTCACCTAGAGAAAACTGCTTGCTAAAAACCTCATGTATGTTTGGGGGGGTGGAAGGAACCCAAGATGCAGTTAAAAGGAAAACAGTCCAGAGGATCTCCAGTTCAGAAGTCTAAGCCAGCCTGCAACAGGCAAGAACACACTGCAAATCATTACCTCCATCTGCTGTACACCTGCGTTCTTCCCTGAACATCCACTAGATGACAGAGCTAGACAGACCTTTAGTCTCATGTAGTCCTGCCATTCTTACATACTCCTGACAGACAAAAAGAGCAACTCTTCCTCCTCCCCTGAATAAATACAGAGCTAAAATAAGAATGTTTGCTGCTACTAGTCCTTTGTAGTATTGTTGCTGTTATTGAAGTTATAACAGGCCATTTCTCATTCCACTTTTGGGAATGAAGGTTTTGGTCTTTAACAGTCTTTTAGCAGGAAATGTTCATATTTAGAAGAATCAAAACCATGTCAACTGAGACAGTTACTAAAGAAAAGGGCTCTACCTAGTACAGCATCCATTCCCAAGACTTTTTGTTCACAGAGATAAACCCCAAAGTTTCACTGCTTAGCACTGATTCAGCACCAGTCTTCAGCATCAACATTGAAAGTTGTGCTTTAAGTTTAGTTTCATGGGTCATCGTTAGGTACAGACACTTACTGCTACCACAAAGGCACAGGCCACATGCAAGAGATCACTGCACTAAGGTAAGTGAGCAGGGGACAAAGATGGGGAAAAAAAGCACAGAAACAGGTGCCCATGGCACATGCAGGTTTTAGCCTGCTTTAAGAAACAAGGCTAATACCACTGATTGCCCCACCATCATCCTCTCCCTCCCCCACCAAATAGCTAATCTGTCAGCCCATTTCAATCAGATTAGGAAGAGGGTGAGAAGCCTAGCAAGCCTGACAAAAACCCTCAGAGGAGTCCGACTTCCTTCCACCAGTTTTCTAACTCACTCTACCTGGCCAATTGCCATGTGTGTGTTCACTTACAGCGGCCTTCAGAACAACACTGCTCCTTTTGCACAAGCTGCCAGAGGCCAGGGCTGTCTCTCTCCAATATATTCCCCTAAAACAGCATACTGGAGAAATACCATTCCCTACCTATGCTAGTCTTACAGTCACTCTTAATCATCACCGTGGGGAAAGAACCTCAGACAATAACATGGCACCAAACGTTCACAATGTTCATGGTACAGCCATTGCTAAGCCTAGAGCTGCCACAGCAGGGAGATCAGGCAAGGAGAACGAGCCCAGAGGAAACCATAGCCAGTGCTACGGACAAGTCAGAGAAGGTAGCTGATGTGATGACACCAATCACGCCAGCACATAAGAGCCCGCATATTTCTACAAGATGCTGTACTCTGATGCTATCAGAGGAAACAATCATCAGCCACTCCTATCGGTGACAAAATAGCTTCTCTCCCCCCACACCAGGAACAGCAATAGGTAAACAAAATAAAAACGTTACCAAGAAAAAAGCCAAGCCATGTTAAGGCAAGCAGTTAAACAAACCAACAGATATGGATGTGCCTTGACTGATTACTGACAAATGATAATAGCGGGGGCGGGGAAATCACACAAACTCTACCTCCAGTTGCTGTTTTGCTAGAATCCTTCCTACCTCGGCTCCAGATAAATCCTTTGCCTGTCTCCTCTACCTGCTGCAGTAAGACCTCAGTTTTCCCCTTCAGAACAGGAGATGCTGGTTTTCGCTAATGAAGTTCGGGACTCTGCACTAGGTATGCAGCCTCAACCGCGCATTTACTAACTTCTTAAAGTTACATAGTGATAAACAGTAGATCCTCCTTTCCACTGCAAACTGAAGTCTTGTCCTTTTCAACAGGTTGATCCCGCTTAATCAGAGTGAAAAAAAACCACGCTACCTATGCACTGGATTAAGCACGGAGAGAGCAACTTGGCATTCTGCTTGCCTCTTTTTTGCTAAAGTAGAAGATAAATACANNCCCCCGCCACAAACCGCTAAACCTAGAGACACTATTAAGCAAGTATTTTTTATAGACAGAGAAGTTGTGCAAAGACCTTGAGATTAAAGGGCGGCACTCAGAGTTCACCAGCAACGCCTTCCACGAGGGGATGCCCCGGCAAGCCCGTCAACATGGCTGCACTTCACTCGCTCTCCCAGTCCCGCCCCGGAGAAGCGCCCAGGGCCGCGGACCGCGGCCTCGGGGTCTCCTCCGGGGCCGGGCGGAGCACGGTACGCCGCCGCTGCTGCACACAGGTGCTCCCGCCCAACTCCGAGCTG
>VZZY01024076.1:0-12485 GCA_013400335.1 Eurystomus gularis | reverse complement strand
GCGAGGACGAGCTGTCCGTTGGTGCCCGCGCGTGGGCTTTTGCACGGCCGCAACTGCACGGGGGGGGCGGTGCGTGTGTGAGCTCGTGCCCGCGGCGTGGGCGCAGGAGCGGTTTGTGGGAGACATCAGCGTGTTGCTGAGTGGGGCTGTGGGGCTGCGCTGGCGCTGTCACTTCTATGTCTGGCCTCGTCACCTTCTTCTCCCGCGGTGTGCTCCAGTTTGCTCCCCCGCCTCCCTACCGTGACCTCTGGTTTTCACCCTGGCGATCCCACTGCTACCTCCTTTCCTTTGCATCCCCCTTGCCTTCCTTCTCATCTCTCTTTTTTCCCCCTGTCCTCGCCCCGGTTTCTGTGCAGCCTCTCTGGGTGTCCTTTCAGTGGTGTTTCAGCCCATCCTTATTCCACGCTCCCACCACATCACTTTTCTTAACTGCCTCTGCCTTTCTTAACTGTCCATCCTTCCGTATGAGATCGATGCCTGACCTGAAGCTTCACGCACCTGGCCTTCTTTATCTTAAAGCTTTGCTTTGCTTCTCTGAGTATGTGAACAGGCAAAGAACGTCAGATCCTGATTCTTTTTCACTTTGTACCCCATCCTGATCTCCACCTCTTAACAGATCCTTGACAGTTCTCCCGACAAAGATGAAGGTCTTCAGAGGGCATCCCGTGCTGAACTCCCTCAGGTAGGAATGCCAACATCAGCTCCAAAGCAGTCTCAGATGAAGAGTTCACTGGGAAGGCATCCCTTAGGGTATGGTTTAAACTATTTGAGGTCTTACCTACTGGAACTCCTCAGGAACCTCGAACCTGGGTTTGACAGATGACAGAGCCAAAACAAAAAGATGCTGCAACACTCTGACGTGGACCCTCCAACAGCTGCAAAGTGGCTAAGACTTAGCTGCTCTAGAGACCAATGATGAACTGTTTTGCCCATTACCTGGATCACCAGAAAGGACACAGACACCAGCACCAGGCAAAGGCTTATTTTACGATCTATTTCCAGAGGATACAGCAATGAGAGAATATGGTTAACAGCAGGGGGAATTAGCAGAGTAACAAATCTGATCATAATCATGCAGAAGGCACTATGGTGGTTGCCAGGGAGATATGTTGTCAGCTATCCTATTAATATGTTACCTTCATCTAGTCCCGCAGTCGCTGGGGAGCCCTGGTTGCAGCGAAGATTCGGGGAACCTTTCTGGCAATGAGGAAGTCCTACACAGTGCGTCCACTCAGAGGTCAGCTTCCAAATTCACTGCAAGCGGGTCCAACTTTTATACTATTGGATAAACAATCCCAGTATTACAAACGACCTTCAAAAAACTCCAAAAGTAGGGCACCTGATTTTCCCCTTATTGGATTCTGCCCAAGGCCTGGCCAGGGCCTGGAAGGAAGTCAAAGGAATCTCTTTATCTATTTTGGTTTTAATCATACATTTCTCAGGATAGCTGGGTGTCTGTTCTCATGGTTTTACAGCATGCCTCCAAGCAGGAAAATTCCCTGCTGTTTTCTATTACAAATTATATTGTTTGGTTGTGAAGTTTATCCACAGGTCAACTTTAATTCGGGGCCTATGGCTCAGGCCCCAGCACTTCATGAACTAGTGAGCTGTTTCGAAATTCAGAATACTTTTGGAGCACTGAGAGTTATTTCCACCCACACAGGCATCACTGCTTCCAATTCAATTACTTACACCACTTTCTAAATACTGGATGGAAATATTAGTACAGTTCTCCTCATTGCTTCCCACTTAAATACACATGAGAATAAAAAAAGTTTTTGTCCCTCGGCTTTTAATCCTCTATGTTCATTTTATTATTTTAAGATTATGTCACTTTGTGCCCTTTTACATTTTCAGAGTACATGGAAATGTCTATAAGGGTGCTCATTTGAATGAATTCTGAGAGGAAGGCTTATTATGTTAAGTCAAATGTATTATCAAAATTCAAACACTAACATGCACCTGAGACATCAAATTTATTTTCAGTGAAGTTGTTAATTAACTTATCTTCCTCAAGTTAATTTTAGAATTTTGTCAAAAGGCCCATTCAACAAAAAACTACAGTACACAAGCTGTGGAAACGTACTGTGCATTATTCCATTCCTTTGTAGAAAGTTTGGAATGTTTTCCTCTTATTTTTTCAATTATTTTAACAATGAGAAAATAGAAGAATTATGGAGTAGTGTCATTTTTTCTTTCCTTGCTGACAGTTGGTAATACATTTCCTTTGCTTCAGTATTCAATCTCTTTTCAAAAATCACGTTGGAAAAAATTAATCCACCAACTCGGGTAATAAAAATTGTAACTGTTGCATGTGGAGACTAATTTCTGCATCTCTACATTTTCTGAATGCTTCCTATCAACAAGTTGTAAATAACTATTTTATAAAATTTAAAACAGTACAGAATCACAGCATGGTGGAGGGACCTCTGGAGGTCATCCGGTCCAACCTCTCTGCTCAAGCAAGGCCATCTAGAGCCAGTTGCCCAGGACCATGTCCAGACGGCTTTTGAATATCTCCAAGGATGGAGACTCCACAACCTGTCTGTCTTCTGGGAGTCAGCCTCACTGTAAAAAATGCATCTACTGATGTTCAGATGGAACCTCCTGTGTTTCAGTTTGTGCATGCTGCCTCTTGGCCTATCACTGTGCACCACTGAAAAGAGCCTGGCTCTGTCCTCTTTGTACCATCCTTTCAGGTATTTATATACATTTATAAGATCCCACTGAGCCTTTTCAACAGTCCCAGCTCTCCCAGCCTTTCCTCCTAGGAGACATGCTCCAGACCCTTCATCATCTTTGTGACCATTCATTCCACCCTCTCTAGTATGTCTATGTCTCTTTTGTACTGGGGAGCCCAGCACTGGACATGGTACCCCAGGTATGGCTTCACCAGTGTGGAGGAGTTACATGCTGGCAACCCTACTCCTAATGCAGCCCGAGATACCTTTAGTCTTTGCAGCAAGGGCATGCTCTTGGCTTGTGGTCAGTTTGGTGGCCACCAGAACTCCCAGGTCCTTTTCTGCAAAGGTGCTTTCCAAATGGGTGGCCCCCAGCATGTACTAGTGTCAGAGGTTGTTCCTCCTCAGGTACAGGACTTTGCACTTCTTATTGAACTACATGAGATTCCAGCCATCCCATTCCTCCAGTCTATTGAGGTCCCTCACATAATGGGCATGGAAGGACTTAAAAGAATTGCTGATTTCCATCTGGATTTGTGTGTTGTAAAACACAGACAAGCATATGACCAAAATAATTTTGATTATCTATCTGTGGAATATGAAGAATCTGATTCCAGGCCAGAGTTGAAAGACATGAACTGGAGAAAAAGCAGCTGCTGCTGAAGAATGAGAATTTCTTTGCTAAGAGGTGGAGGACCTGACCAGCAGTCAGTGAAGGAAAAATTTCTGTTGATGGATTGACATCTACAGAGTTTTGATCAGATCCCAAGTGTGTCAAAAACTGAGTATCTGACCAGGCTTAAATGTATTACTGTACTACTATGCAAGTATGACTTTTAATGAAGAAACTGAGGAAAGAGTTTAGCATGTGCTTGCTAGAGCTGTTCTCAGGCTCACTCGGTGGCTGGGGAGGCCCGGCTGACTCACGGCCCTGGCTCAGCATCCTGCCACCCTGCACCCTGCAGAAGTGGGGTTCTCATCCATTCCTGTTCTCTGGATGCATCTTTGTATCACTCCTCCAACCCCAGCTTCTTGCAGTGTCTTGGGGGTTAAAGTGACATACGATGAATTGTCCTGGTTTGGCTAGGATAGGGTTAATTTTCACCAGCAGTTGGGCGGGAGCCACAGCTGGGATAGACACCCGAACCAGCCAATGGTCTATTTGATACCGTGTGATGTCATTCCCGGTCTTAGGGCATTGAAATGTTCCTTTCCTCTCTTGGTCTGTACACTTTATATCTCTTGTTTTGTACATTGTCTCATCACTGTTATGTCACAGTTGCTCTGACTGTTCCTCGTGCATTGCTGTATTAAATTCTCCTTATCTCCTCCCTCTTTCCTTCCTGCCTGGGAGTGGTGGGGCATTGGCCACTCGGGTGCTCGGGTCTGGCCAGGGCTAAACCACCACATGAATGCACAATAGGTGGTGTAATTGAATATGAAGTATAGCTGGAAGTACCTTATTGAGATAAGGATTGTGTAGTGACAGTCATGCTGGCTTGATTCCACATCTTTGTTTATTTACCAGTTCTAAAAGAGTGGATGACAGCTGTTGGCTCTGTGAGAAGGCAAAGGAACAAGATGTCTATATTGGCACAGGACTTTGCAAGTTGTAATTTGTGTTATAGTCACAAACAGGTAGAGAACCCAATACCTACATTTCTCAGTTATTCCATTCCAAAAACCCTCTCTCTGTGCCCCTTGTCAGTACACTGCTGTTCCACACCATAGGAAGTGCTGTGTGTCTCATGAGGGACCTTGCTGATAGAAGCAATTCAGATCTCCTGCCCTAATGGTTTGTCATTACAAAATTTGGGAGTGAATGCCAGCCATCCCCATGAATGTGAAGGACATTCCCCTTCACTTCAGCCTGCTGCTGCAAGAAGATGTGAGGCAGTGATGGAATTTACCTTCCTCTGAAAACATGACATATTCAGCATTGCCTGAGATAATAAGCGAGCCAGTTTCCATTAAAGCAAACCCCATTCCCCTGCTCTACACAACTAGCCCTTTTCCTTACTTCTTCCCAGAGACTTCCAAATTCATGCCAGAATCCTGCGAGGAGCATTATCACGTGCAGAAAGGCTGCTACACAGCCTGCATCTCCTCTTTCCTTTTCCGCCCAAAAGCCTTTTTTTTTTTTTTTGCCACTGGTAACTCAATATGATGTATCTGTGCTGAAAAGCTAACGGTATATCAAAGAGATTTAAACCAGAAAGGAATATAAACCTTCCAAGGCCAACAGAAATAATGTTTTTATCAAAACTTGTAGCTCTTAAATAGAATAAACTAGAGAGATTTATTCACGGTCCAACGATGAGTCCATTCAGTCAGAGCCTTTAGATGGCAGTAAAAGATGCGGAATAATGCAGATTAAACCTCTAATTGGGAAACAGCATTTCACTGCAAAGACCTGGGACCATACTGTGCAGGTAGAAAGGCATTGGTCTCTTAGAGAGCCATTTGTTTCTTAGGCCTCTTGCCTTTCTCCTTGGGTTCTTTGGACACGCAGGAAACACCAATGTATCTGTACAGTAAATTTATGTTTTCATTATTTAACCCCACAAATAAGATTCCCTAAAAAAGAGTTGTAAGCACAATGCCTGATTCATAGGTAGGTTCTCACACAAGCTGCTGAAAGTTGGCTTCCCCTCACTGATGGCCCAGTAACTGGTGGGTATGATCCAGCAGCTGCACAACAGCTCATGGAGAAAGAGAAGACTACAGCCAGCTGACATGCAGATAGCCAGCTGAAGCATCCAAGAGCCCATTTGTCCACAGTAATGTCTGGTCAGCATTTAGATTAGCAAATTGAATATGGCAAAGAAAAACCATCCTAGCACCTTGGGCAAGTGTAGTTGTCAAAGCCCTGACTGTGGACTTTAGTACAAAGCAAAACCATATACAGCAGAATACTGAGTAGTCCTGCATTGTGTGAGCTGTATTAAATGCTCGGCATTGTGGTCTGAGTTGGTAGTTGATGCCACCCTGCAACAACTGAGTGCTTCCTACCTGGGCATTAAGGGACATTACTCTCATCTGTCGTGCTGAGAGGGATGACACACCTGTGTGTTTATTGCTGCATTCTTGAGTTATTTGTAGGAACCCCAGTAGCTGCTCTGGGCTGTCTGGCCCTTTGCTGCAGCCATGACCCAGACCCTTATACCTGAGCTGAAGAAGGTAAGCTCTCAGTGACCCAGGCAGGTAGGAGCTAAAGGAAAAATGAAATGGCTGGAAACAAAGGAGGACAGAGGTGGGGGAAAGGCAGAGTAGGAATGGCAGAAGAACTTTCCTCCATGTGAGTGCCATGCAATGATCTCTTTGATAACTACCATATCCTGCTACGTCTTAGAGCTGTTTTTGTGAGATTGAATACTGAAGCAAAGTCCTCTGTAGGACTTGAGAGCAACCTAATAAATTTAATTATGGGCTCAGTAAAACTCTACTCACAGGTGTATCATCACTTTTTCTGACTGACATTTGTCATGTTTAGAGGTCATTGCTGACCACTGTGTCAGCTGAAGAATCAAGCGTAATTGGTAAGTCTTTCTCACTTCCATTTTTTTCCCTAATCCATTCTTGCTTAGCTTCTTTCTTTTGTCTTCACTGACTCCCATTTCTTAGAACCCATGAGAAACATAGAAACTAGAGTCAGGATCAGTCAAACAAACTGCTTACCATCCGTTTCACTTCACATGCTGCTGTCCTAACATGCACAAAAGTGCCACTGGCTTAAGCAGGATCAGACCTACCTTGTAAAATCTCAGATGGACTGCCAAGTATCTATTTCACCTGGTGGTCTAAGTTAGAGTCATGAAATGAGAAGATTTGATCTTATGAGAAGGTCACATTAGAGGTCATCTCCTTGGAAATGATTCCCCATATTATTTTCAATTTTAACTTTTTTTTTTCCTCTGGAAATGAAGAGACTCAGTGGATGCAGTCATACCTCTTATCACTGAGAAACCATCCAGACATTTCACTAGGCCAGCTAGAAATAGCCTGCTTAAAACTACAAATAATCAGACATTTTTTCTGCATCGCATGTGCTTTCTTTCCTGAGATAACAACAGCGTAGAAGAATGGATATAAAACTATCAAACATCTGTTTCCCTTCACTTACCTTACTTTAAAAGCCTGAAATGATTGTATTTTGGGAAGCAAAACCACAAATTACTGGCTAATGAGGTTTATTCCACGTCACCAGCATTTCATGGTGTTCTTCACCTTATAATCCCTTTAACAGCAAGTCTCCTGGCTGCAACAGCAAAGCCTGCGTTTTGCCCTTCTTTATGGTCCTGCAGAGGACACCCACATGTCCTTCCTCACAGAAAATGAATCCCTCTGGGCAACAAAACCACATGTGGCATCTGAAAGGCTTCTCACCTCAGAAGTCTGTCTTCGACACTTGGGAGGTCCAGCACCCATCTCTCCACCCCTGCTTCTTCCACAGTCCCCCTCCTTTCTCTCTTAAATGTTCAACTATGTCCCATGGTGGAGATGATAGAGACTGGGAAGGAGACAAGTGCTGGGCAAATACCCACCACACAGCATGTGAAACCTTGCTTTCAATGCAAAGTTGCAGAGTCCGGAAGGAGCTATATGAGAACGCTCTGGAGATCGGTTTGTCTTCTTGAGCTTCATGGGAGATTAATAAGATGTTCATTTAAAATAAAACTGTATATAGGAAAAAACCCCAAACTATTAAAAAGCTCTGGATTTAAAGAACATTTTCCAAGTTGTGTGTTTACATAATGGTGTGAATGAAGTCACACAATGCTGGCAATAAGATGTCAGCTTTACAGTCTCTAGAAACTCTCTTTTTGTCCCAAATGATTATAGAATCTTTTGCTACACAGCCACTTCTCCTAGGGGCTCAGGAGAATTTGACCTATTTTTATATTGGTCTTTTTTTTTGACTGGCAAAGATACAGCATATAGTGGTTTTCTTCTGTAATTTAGATGCCTATTTAACCAAGAGTCAAGCGAGGCTTACTGCTTTGCAGCCAAAGGAACGCCAGACAGGAACTAAAAGCCAAGAACTGAAAACTTTCTAAATTTCTTTTAAAAAAAATTATTACTGCCCTGTACTAACAAGCCTTTAGTGGTTTTACAGCTGAAAGGCATCTTTATTTACATTAACTATACTTCTAAGCTCACCTTAGCAATGAGGAAAAGGGTTTGCCATACCTAAAAGCGCTCTTTTTCAGGATACGGTTTCAAACATTCAGCTGGACAAGAGACAAGGAGAATAACTATGGGGCATCTCTGAGAAACACCTTCACTTCTGTTTTTGCACTGAAACTGCTGCCTTCATTTTCTTTGCAACTACAGTGAGGAGGCCAAGAACACAGAGGTTTCAGCCAGTGGAGGGCAGCAGTAGTTGTGCCTTAACACAGTAATAATTCTGTGAAAATTGGCTGAAAAATCTTTAGAATTTGTAGTTTGGCCTCAGGACATTGAGAAATAGATTAGTACAGCGAATTCTTATTTAAAAATCTGTTCACGTTTCTAATTTATTAACAAAGATGATAGTAAGAGATTTCAAGTAAAGAGAAAGATCAACCTAGCAAAAATACTAATAAAGACAGGAACCTGAGTTCCAAATAATTGTTCGCACCTGACAGAAAGTGAGGGTTGCAACTACAATAGCAAATGCCAGTAATGCCATCAGCCTTGGGGGAACAGATCCAAGCTTGCATCAGTGAAAAAACCATACACATTCTGAGCAGTCTTTGACACAGCTGCAGCAAAATGTGATTCAATTGGGTAAAACTCCCACGTCAGGAGTGGAACACAAAGCTGAGACTGACATTTCAGACACCCTAATGGCTGATTCTTGCAATCCGTCATGGAAACCACAAGATGAAGAAAAACTTCTGCAATTTTAAGAAATGCTCAGGGTGTGGCTCAAACAAACTATCACTGCTGAAGAGCTGCTCTGGAATAATGACCACAGTGTACTTAAATTCAGCATCCCTCCAAAATCCACTACATTGGTGTTAACTTTCATAAAGAACTGCACAGAGGAGGTACAATGAAATTAATACCATCAACTAAAGTGCTTAAATATTTCAAAAGCAGTGTGGACATTGTTAAAGCAATTAGGAAAAGGCTCGAGGAAAAGATTTCACAAAGACTCCTAATTTGTTCCTTCCTAAACTATGGGAAGCCAAGCACCCCAGTAAAATAGAAATAAGCAATAATAGTAATAAGCAATCCTGAAAAAAGTTTAAAACCTGTCTGACCAAACTAAGTGAAAAAGAGTGTATACTTTGGCAAACAGGTTACAAAAACACAGTTGAAATCTGGAGGGAGAAATATTCAGGAAAACCTTCCCTGTGGCAGATGATTTTTTTTGCAAGCTTAAGAGCCGGGAATTCTACCAGACTGTAAGGCATATTGATTATGCTTTTTAAAAGAAAACATTCAAAAGAAGAAAAAAGTGTGGCAAAAACCCCCAAGAAACTCTTGGCCTGTATGGTGGAGAAAGTTAAAGAGGTTCCTACATCAGAACTTTTCATGAGGGATGAAGGAGACAGAAGACCTATCTCAAACTAATGAGATTTTAATATGGTGTGAGAAGAGCAAACATGGCTTTTAACAAGGGCACTCGTGGCTCACCAGTGCGCAGCAACTCTGTATATAGGCAAGGGTGATCTGACTTACATAATATATTTTTGTTTTTAAATATTTACAAGGAAATCCCTTGGAGTGTCCCAAAGGAAAGGAAAGTGATGCCTCTTCAGCACTAAATAGTGAGCAAGTGGTGTGCATCAGGAGCAGGGGCTGGTGGGGACAGCGCTTTGTCTCAACGCAGCCAAGCTGGAGCTGCCTTCCTGCATAGGGAAAAATCTGACCTTGTGTAGCAGGCTCTGGGCACTGGATGAGTGTTTCCCTTCTCGGTCTGTCTGGTTGGCTTGGCTGAAAGGGTTTGTGGTTTGTTTTTTCTTTTCTTTTTCTTTTTCTTTGTGGGATGTTTGTTTGTTTTTCACAGGGTTTGGTTGGTTGGTTGGTTGGATTTTTTTGCTTCTCTTGTCCTGCTTATCTTGCCGGGTTTTGTAGTATCTAGTTCCACACCTAGCTTGAATCAATATGTCTGTTGCAAATGTAAAGTTGAATTATTATGCTTCTTCCTGTATCTGTTCTGGCCATTAACAATATGAGGTTTTCTAGACAAAGAAAGTGACAGGTGATGCTTTTTGTGTAAATGTTAGCATTACATTATGCAGATGTAACTGCATCTGTGTGGGGGGGAAGTTGGTGGCACTAGTATTTTCAGTGTGATTGAACAACAGCAGCACTTCTATTTTTCAATTAGCAGCTCCATTGCTCTAAACGACTGTGAAGGACCCACCTTGTGTGCTGAACTTTCCAGGACACTGCCCTTGGATATTTCATCCTTGCATAGTACACCTCTGCTAGGTAAGACCAGATGGCTTTGGCCATTTTTCTTTCTCCTGAAATGTAGGAAGAGTTGATAGAACAGTATCAATGGTACTAAACACACTAGTAGTTTGCTTTAGCCTATTTCTGCATATAATCCAGGTGGCTGAACCATGTTTATAATGCTTGCAATGAAAGGTCTGCCAAGGTGGCTGTCTGTCAGCCCAAGAGGAGTCCCCAAAAGCTTAAGGAACTATTAGTATAAATCACACATCCAAGTATATATCTGACAAGATGCTTGCCAGTCTGGATCAAGAGGACTTGAGTTACATTCTTCCTGCTCACTCTGCCACAAACTGAGATAGGAAGCAATGTCCTGCTACTTTGCTACTGAGCTGAGGTTAGTCCTGATTTAAAAACTTGAGTGGGTAACATAGCTACTGAGAGTCAAATGTATTTGTTGATTTCTCCTGCATTCATAAGGTGTTTGTACTCCCTGCAACTCTCAAGCCTTATGAGTACTAAAAGCAACGACTCACAGATACATATTGCAGGACCACAGAACCACAGAGTACATTTGGGAGTTTATAGACAAAGCATTTCTTCCAGCAGTAAGCTGGTACAACACAGAATTTCTTCTCACACAAACTAAAATGCTCAGACTGGAAGAAGATCTTGCTTAACTGCATACTCTCCTTATACAAGGATTCCGCTGCTCAGAAAGGGTTGTTTCTGGGGGCCAACTTATAGCGTTCTTGCAACTTAGTGTAATATCACAAAAAAGGGAGGTATCCTCAGCTTGCTCTGATCACGTATTGATACAAAAAAGTTCTATTTCCCTGTCCCCTCTGCTACATAAAACAATTCACTAGAGCAAAGCTGTCCCATGTGGAAGTGTCTATACCCTGACTGATGTAAAATCCCCCTCCCCAGGTGCTGCAGACTCTCTATCTACAAAATATGTTATGGCCACATAACCTAACCCTTTCAAACAAAGATGGAAGCTGCCTTATTATAGATCTGTATTTGGTCTGCTTCTTGATTGTTTTAGACTTAGTCAAAAATTGACATGTGACTAAATCCAACTTTGTCAATGACCACCACTCTTCACGCTTGGCTCTTGTAACGGATGCTCTGATCTTGGAAACCTCATGCCCCCATAACATTCCTGTGCACAGCTGGAAGCAGCCTAGTAGACAGAGCTCTGGCAGCTGCATGTTTGAGAGCTACAATCTGGAACATGCATCCACATCAGACGTGGTGTCAGTGGGGTGCAAGTAAGACGGCAGAATAACCTCTTTGTGAGGGCGGAAGAGTCCATGAGATCTAGCAGGTTTCAGGGGAAAGCTGTATCTCCAGCACATGCTGAGATCAATAGCAGGGCATCCCTTATGGGAAATACTGGACAATCAGTGGTCAGCTAATGGTGTTATGGGTAACACTTTGCTTCTATTCACAAAAGTAATATTAAAACTTTTTACTGAAATTGTTGGTATGACCACCAGCTAAATATAGTGGTGGTATTTCCATTTCCTGCTGGAGAATTGAGACAAGATGTAATCATTCTTGTGTCTATTTTCAGAATTTAACTCACAACTGACACTCCCATTTAGGAGCCAAAGTCCTATTGGCTCTGAGGTGCCGCATTTTTTTTTTGCAGTTTACAGCAGGAATTCTGAGTCTTTGCTTATCCAGATATCTCCTTAGATCTTTAAAATAGAAATTGAACCGCTTGAGTTTATGAAAGCTGTTGTCAGTGACTATTTTAAAACATAACGATGCCCTCAAAGATGCAGAGTCAGGCAGTTTACAGCAAAAGATTCAGCAGCTTTTGACACATTTGCCACTGTTTTCTGTAGAATTGTGCAGTGTGGAGGAGGTTGGAACAAGGACTGATGGTGGTTCTTGCTGTTTGGGGAATGAGGGATTGATGCTAGGGATCTTCCTCTGAGAGGAGGTAGAGGTGACTTCAGTTGTGTACTTCAGGAAAATGGTAAATGTGTATTGCCAGGTGGAAAATATGCTCTGCTGGTAACTACCCTGATACCTTGATGTACACGTTCCTGTTTCCATTACAATGATGGACTTTTTGCTTACTGAGTGCTGTGTCTGATGCTCAAGATGTGGTTTTAGATAGGTTCAAACACTTAATGCCTTACTCAGGCCCAAATCCAAATTGAGCAGCTATAAATCAGCACTGTTCCCAGATGAATGGAGCTGGCATCAGTCAGCAGGGGGCTGTGACATCTTGTTCTGTGTGGAGTAGGACACATCTGTGTCCCCTATATTTGGGCGCACTTCTGGAATACTGTAGTTAATAGACCCAGCCTTCCCTGAAACTGAGTAGGCATGAAGCTTTACCTACTTGCAGGAGGCTGGTAGCCTACAGCACTGTAAGAAGTAGAATCATAGAATCAT
>VZZY01024074.1:0-15645 GCA_013400335.1 Eurystomus gularis | reverse complement strand
TGTGGGGCCCAGAACTGTACATACATTTCTCGGCAGAAAAAAAAATGTCCTACATTCACTATTTGTCTAAGTACTTTTTCTAGATGAAGAGTGGTAGAACTTGCTTATCTTTCTTATTACTACTTTTGAATTTTCACTGCTATTCCACTGCATTAGTTAGTGGGAAAAGCTATTCCACTATTCTCACTCAAAGGAAATTTTCTTTCCATGTGTGTGTTGGGTGCACGCATTAAAGATTTCAAAGTGTGATTTGCCCTTACCTGCCAAAACAAAGTGACTTCAGGAAGCACTGTGGTAGATGCTCTGCTTCACAGCTCTTGGATTTTCTACCACAAAAGAAGGCATCTTGTGTGGTACTGTTACACTGATGTATCATTTAACACAATCTACTTTTATGACTTCCTAAAATGTTTATGCTTTATCTGTTTATTCAACCAGCTCCATTAGCTGTCCCCTAGTATGGCAGTAAGGACCTAACTCAAATTTGCTGCAGCCTAAACTTATGAAAGAAGTGCTTGAAAGTGAAGTTCTGTGTGTGGTACTTGAGCATCAAACCCTTCAGCCTCCCTGAGAGACAGCACAGTAATTCAGGTGCTCCTCAAAGACTCTTATCAAGCCCTGACATACCCAAAGCTGAGAGAGCTGGTCATTCCCCAAAGCACATGCTGAAGATGGGGAGGATACTCTTTGAAGTGCCCCAGTGGCCATGTCCCCATCTTTGGCTACCATATCTCAAATGCCTACCACGACTTTGGCTTCCTCACTGGCTTAGGACTCCTCTCATTTTTCCTCCATCCCACTCATCTCAGTGCTCACTGATCACCTGTGTAGGAGTTTGTGGTCCAAACTGGACTTTGGTGTCTTCTACCAGGCTGCAGGTGGGAAGGTTTGGTGACAGGTGTACACCATGGTAATAGTATTTTCTTAGTACACTTTATTTCAGCTTCATGTAATGGTAAAAACACCCTAGTTATTGAAACCCATTAAGTTCTGGGATTTATCTTTGTGGAAAAAACCCTGAACTTCTGTAAGAAACATGGGGATCAGATATAGAGTTATATATATGAGCAAAATGACAAAATGTCCATTTTGTTGATATCTCCCCTTTTTGCCTTTCAGAACTTGTTCTGATGAATTTCAAGCATAAAGAAGCCTTAGTTTCCATATCATGCATTGTAAAGCACAAGAGTCAAGTTTCAGCTGAGTTGCATAAACAAATCATAATTTTAGAAGATTCAGGGTTTCTTTCAATTTTCAGCAGAGTAGCTTTAACAGTTATGATAGGGAGATCTACGGGATAAAGAAAAAAAGAACATGAGCAGCATCAACTGTATAAGGTTATGTGAGAAACATATTATTCCCAGAGGAGTTACCACATGCAGCCCCATGGCTGCCATGAACTAAAGCTGATTTACAAATCTGTGAGAAGACACCAGTGTAAGAGAGACACTACTACCTTCACTTTGATTAGCTCACCACAGATCAAATCCAACAACAGATCACCACATGCTGCCATGGGCTACAAGAAAATGTCTTAAAATACACTTCACCAGTCTGCAAGATAACCCCTACTACTTCCAAAGTAGACCAAAGACCAATCTTCTAAAGTAAGATTTAACCCAAAAAAGAGATAGGGTGACCCTAGCAGTGATACTCATGCCAAAATATTAAATGACTGAGAAGTCACCGTGACGTATTAATCCATTTCATGTACCTTTGCTACACAGATGGATTGAAAACATGAACTTATGAAAAGAGAAGTTTGCAGAACACATGCTAAACTGTGCAAGCAGGATATGAAAAAACAAATCAGCTCTGATCTGGCGATGTGTAATACCTGAGCCAGGTTCTGTTCCTCACCTGGGGCCTTATTGCACTGGAGGACCATGGAAGAGCAACCAACTGTGAATACATATTAACCTGAAGATTTGGAGGCCAGGAGAAACTCTATCCAGCCTCACACAATCACAGAATGGTAGGGGTTGGAAGGGACCTCTGGAGATCTTCTAGTCCAACCCCACTGCTAAAGCAGGTTCTCCTAGATCAGGTTGCACAGGAACATGTTCAGGCAGGTTTTCAAAGTCTCCAGAGAAGAAAAATCCACAACCACTCTGGGCAGCCTCTTCCAGTGCTCCATTCACCCTTATGAAGACGTGTTCACAGGTAGAAAAAATTGTTTCACCCTAAACCTCAGGCAAACTCCTTTACTTCTTACTACTTTTCCAGACAGCTTTCCTACTTTATCTCTATAGTACAAGCATATTAAATAGAAAATCCTACATTTCAGTCACTTATGAACTGAACAATTTACAATATATTTACTTTCAAGTAACAAAATCAAAATAAAATACATTTATATCTCACATTTAAAAAGATGAGGAAAACAAAAAAGCCTTGGTTTTTTCTGTCAGCTTAAACATGAAAAAAAAAAAAGCCCTAACAAAAGCTGATCATTAACTTTATGCTTATGGTACTAGAATGTTCAAGATTAACACAAAGAACACCTTTTATTTTTTTCTTAATCAGTTAGTCCAAAAGCAAAACTTTAATTAGGTATAGCTATAGCTATACAGGTATAGATAGATACAGATGTAAGTGTCCCTGCTAAAACCCTTCCAAATCTGAGAATAAGCTGGTGTATTAGGCTTGAAGATATCCTGATATCATGTCAATTTTGAAGCTGATGGATGCAAGTACAAAACCCTCTCATTATTTCCCTGAGGGAAAGAGCTGCCCACCAGGAGAGTGGGAGGTTGGACTGCAACTTGCACTAACGCTCTCAGTGCTTGGGCAGTACCCACAGTTTGACAACACATCAGCCCCACTCTTTCTATTTAATTTCCGATTAAAATATCTTTTTCACTCAACAGATGAAGGAAGATTGTTTCTCACACTGTCTCACTGAGTCTTGACAGATAGATATGTCAGTCCTGGTTTTAATTCATATTTGCTTAACTTCTAAAACGAACTTATTTTTAAAACCATTTTTATTATTTGCATAAACTTTGTATCTTCCATTTTGCCTTTTTCCTTTTCCTAACCCTAAAAAGGAAAAAGCCTAAAAACAAAATACGTCCTCAAATCTTTAATAGTAAAAGAAAGCCTTGCATTGTAAGGGGTTTTTTTTCTTTCTTTGTGACTTAACTGAATGTTTCAGCTGAAATATATGTTTCTCTTTCATTCTGTTCTTCTTCCTGTTTCATAACTAACAAGAAGTGCCAGCATTAATTCAAAAATTGACATGGAGCTGGAATGTTTCCTTCATAAGGAATTCACAGATTTGTGGAAATTTATTCTGAACAATATAAAATAGAAAGATGTTTTAAATGTCTTATGACATAAAATTACCATAATAATTCTCAAAACATGGAAAATATGCAGTGGTTGTTTCAACTTCAAAACTTTTCAGCTAGGATCTTATGACAAAGTAAATTTAATTTTGGAATGAAACTCAAAATATTCAGATAAGGCAAAACCAACACAACTCATTACCAAAAGTTTGTAATTCATGTGTTTTCTGAAATGTATCATAAAATTAGTTTGTTTTTCTGGAGAATGGTTCATTCCAGCAAACAATTGTTTCCAACTGAAACACACACCTGGCGAGAAATTTGCAACAGAATGTACAAATTCACGGAATAATAGAATCGTTTAGGTTGGAAGAGATCTTTAAGACCATCAAGTCCAACCATTCATCTAGCACTGCCAAGTCCACCATGTCCCTAAGCGCCCTATCTACATGTCTTTTAAATACCTCCAGGGATGGTGACTCCAGCACGTCCCTGAGGGGCCTTGTTTGATTGCTTAACAACCCTTCTGGGGGAGAAATTTGCCCTAATGTCCAATCCTAATGTCCTAATGTCCAATCCTCCCCTGGCACAAATTAAGGTTGTTTCCTCTTGTCCTATTAACTGTTACTTGGGAGAAGAGAAAGATCCTCACCTTGATCCTTTCAAGTAGTTGTAGAGAGCAGTAGGGTCTCCCCTGAGCCTCCTTTTCTCCAGACTAAACAACCTTGGTGTTCTGGGTTCGGCTAGGATAGGGTTAATTTTCACAAAAAGCTGGGAGGGGCTACAGGACTCAACCAGCCCATGGGATATTTGATACCATATCGGTATGGTATCCCAGTGAGTGGGTTTAGAGTGAGGTGGCTCCTAGGACTAGGTGGTTGGTCAGTGTTGCATTTTATATCACTCGCTTTATGTATTATTTCATTAGTATTATTGTTATTACTGTTGTTTCTTCTCCCTTTGTGCTGTTCTATTAAACTCTCCTTATCTCATCCCAAAAGATTTTACCTTCCTGATCCTCCTTCCCATCCCAAGGGGTGGGGGAGGGGAGAGAGGCAGTGAGCAAGACTCTTCACCAGCTTCATTGCCCTTCTTGGGACACACTCCAGCACCTCAATGTCCTTCTTGTAGTGAGGGGCCCAAAACTGAACACAGTACTTGAGATGCNTTTCCAGCCACTCTTCTCCAAGCCTGTAGCATTGCACGGGGTTGTTGTGACCCACGTGCAGAACCTGTCACTTTGCCTTGTTGAACCTCATACTATTAGCCTCAGCCCATCAACCCAGCCTGTCCAGATCCCCTCTGAAGAGCCTTCCTTCCCTCAAGCACATTAACATTTCCGCACAGCTTGGTGTTGTCTGCAAACTTACTGATGGTGCCCTCGATTCTCTCATCCAGGTCGTTGATAGAGATATTAAACAGAACTGAGCCCCAATACTGAGCTCTTGGGAACACCACTTGTGACCAGCTGCCAATTGGATTTATCTCCATTCACCCCATGCTTTGGGCCCAGCTTTCTAGCCAGTTTTTTCACCCAGTAAAACCTATGCCCACCCAAGCCATAAGCAGCCAGTTTCTCCAGGAGAGTGCTGTGGGAAATGGTGTCAACGGCTTTACTGAAGTCCAGAAAGACAACATCCACAGCCTTTCCCTCATCCACTAAATAGGTGACAGTGTTGTAGAAGGAGATCAGGTTAGTTAAGCAGGACTTGCCTTTCATAAACCCATGTTGACTGGGACTGGTCACCTGGTTGTCCTGTATTTGCCACATGATGGCACTCAGGATGATCTGCTCCATAACTTTTCCTGGCACTGAGGTCAGACTGACAGAACTGTAGTTAGTTCCCTGGGTCCTTCTTCCAGATGGGCATCAAATTTGCTAACTTCCAAATTCTCCCCAACTCCACACAGTGACTGTAAGTTACAAGTGGCATTGGAACAGCCACTTGCTAAATGCAATGAGGACACTTGCTAATTGGTTAAGAAGATATCCGAAAAATTCTGAAGCTTTTAAAAAGGAATGGGTTATATATTGCAGACTACTCTGTCAGCATTCCCATGATGCTAAAGCCCATCATACTTTAAGTAGTATATATTGTAGGGTGGGCAGGCCCCTGAGAATGTCAGGGTCTGCAGTCTTTCCCTGGTGGGCTGTCTCCCAGCTGTGCATCACCAAAGAGCTGTTCCGTGATGGTCCCGATCCCTCTGGCTCCTCTGAGACATACATCCCTGTCCTGCAGCTGTGTACAGGAAAAGTGAGCTGTGACAGACTTGCTTTGGCCACTGTCTGCTGGTTCACACTGTTCCAACAGAAGAAGAAAGGTGAGTTTCCACAACTTGCAGCTTTATGCATTTTCCTGAGGTGCTACGTGAATGATGACAAACAGCCACTGTGGGGGCTGTGGATCTAATTCTGCCTCTGTGAAGTCTGTTCAATTCAGAGCCCAGTGGGATGGTGATGGGGCCAACACTGAGCACTTTTGGGAACCCCTCCTTTGCAGTTCAGCTGCACTTTCCTGCCCTGCTTCCACCCTCAGGGGCCTGAGGATACTTACTGTCACAGAAAAAGTGTCAAACACTATATATGATTTTCCCCAGACAGCATCCTTAATTACTGCTAATGATGCTGAGAAGCTTTTGATATCTTCTGAAGCAAAGAAGCTCACTAAAGGTGTGGTACCTTCTTGGCAGACAGCTGACCGGTTGCTTTTTCTTTCCTGACACGTGGAGCCCATCAAACACTACAAGTGTGTGAGGCTGATCTTTGTGGAGTTTAAAACTCAGTGCATGGCAACACGCCACAGCTGGAGAGACAGAGCAAGAAAAACTGCTCTTCTCTCTTCACCACCCTGTCCCATGGCTTTGGAGACTTAATCTTTAAATATAGCATGCCCCTGTTAATTTTTAATAGTAACCAGCCATGGAATTGAATTACCCAAATGCAGCAGGTGCAGACTGTGGCTTACAAATCCAGAGAGAATAGACCCTGCACCAAAATGACGCAGCCTGATGAGACATGAAGCCTAGAATCCCTCTTCTTGCACACTGAACATGCCGGATAAAGCCATGTACTCTTTTAATAGCATCTTCCTAAGATCATGAACAGCAAAAATGATTAGGCAATACAAGTGACATTAAAACCAATGATGATCATCTGTTATGACTTAGTTCTCCCGGGAATCCCGGGGGAGGTTCTGCAGCACTGAAAAAACAAGGAAACAGCCTCACGGGTGGTAGCAGCAATCCCAGTATTCAATTACAGCCTTAATTGAGCACTGTGTCCTACACAGCCTTGTGAGAGTGTCACAGCAGTAACCCTTCCAGAAAAAAGCGAGTTGCTAATTGCTCTGTGTACACTGTCAGAGGGCGCTTGCAGAAAATTTACAGTAATTTACCAAATGGACTGTAGGATCCTTTTACCTCAAGCGCATTAAGCAGAGGTTGGGCTGAAGCAGAATTGGAGTGCAGGGTTTATAATGAATACAGAGAAGGTTCTTTTGATTTGATTGAAAAATAGAGAAAGGCTTCTCAGTAGGGGCTGCTAATGAACTCTCGAGCCTTCAACCTTCATGTTACAGAGAGACAGCAGTAAAAACAGTATGTTACCCCTTCCACATATGGCATATTCACATATGCAATGACATATAGGATGCTTAAAGACTGAGATACCTAGGAGAACCTTTTGTCAGTTATTTTGTTGCTGAGTTCCCAAGGAATTGTTGGCGTGCCTGCAGGCAGCACAGGCAAATCTGCAGAGGAGAAATCACGGGCTGGAGCAGGAAATGTCTCTGGCTGCCCACCTACTCAGGTAGCACCAGTGTATGGGTCTGATTTAGAGCTGCTGTTTCCTGCTTGGACTGTATGAAGTTCCATTTTGGGTAAATCAGCTGAACGAGGGATTTGGAGTTGTAATGAGAGAGAGTTTGCAAGGTTTTAAAACATGAAAAAGCTCAATACCTCACACACAAAGTCCCCATCTCGTGATCTAGATAATTTATTCAGCACAAAAGAAAACAAACAAAAAAGGATGGAGACAACTGAGAAGATTTTTTTTTAAATGCAGTGAGAGAGATGAAAGGTAATTTAATGATCTTCAGAGTGAGAGTTTGTATTTGAATGAAAAAAAGTAGGCAACAAACTTCTCCAAAGGTGAAACTTTAGCAAATTTTCCAATATATGAAGAAAAACATGGTACCCTGACTTTGGAAGAAAATCCAGGTTGGGAATGATGTTCTTAAGAAGATAAGAGGAAAATGTTCTTTGGAAGTAGAATCCATGAATAGCATTTTTATTTTACAGAGAAATAATTTTGTTAGTCCTAGGGGTCAGTGGAATTAGGGCAGACTTGCCACAGGGGTGATCTCTCTTTCTCATTATTTCCTCACTGGTAGTACCTACAAAATTGCTGCATGTTCTCCCCTCCAGGTCACACCTGGATCCCTCCTTGAAATAGGTACAAGGAAAAAAATTCTGGCTAGGTGTGAGATATGAGACCAATAAGGAAATGCAAATATTGGAATTTGAATAAAGAATAGTATTATAATTTATACATTATTACTTACAGGTTATAAAAACCATACAGCAAAGTTTATGAAACAGAGATAAATACCGTATGGAAATGTAAAAATAGCAAAGTTCTTGTTCCTACTGAGAAATGTCTTCAAGACTTAAAGAAGTGGAAGCTTAGGAAGAGTAATCAAAGTGAGGGAAGAGAGACAAAGGCAAGCTCCTTGAGAGGCACTCTCACAGGAGAAAATTGGAATAGGAGGTCTTCTCTAACTGCTAAAGAAAAGTGTTTGGAAACATGTAGCAGATGTGAAGTCAAGAAAGCAAAAAGCTGAAGATTTTTGAGCTGATCCAGGAGGATATTTTGATTTATGTCTATTATAAGAACTAATGAGTGGAGGAAAGTCAGGGCCAAAGTAGAGAATACCATTCGCCTAGAATTAATGGCACTTTCAGTACTGCAAGACACTAGGAAAGCCATGAATTCTAAAGACTTTGAGACATTTATATGCTATTGCATGTCTTCACTTTCATTCTACAATTCCACAAAACTGAGAGAAGATATGTTGGCATAAAATTTGTATAATGAGGTGATAAATTGAGCTGTTACTTTGAAGAGGGGAAGAACTGTAAAGAAGTGACAGGCTTGATTAGTAGCCACTAGTTTATAGCCACAGGAAAATGCCAACAGATATTAAATGACTAATTATCATATGTAGAGGTAAATTAATGCCTTAGAATCTTGCACAGATTTCCTTTAGAAAGAGAGTGATCAGTTTAGTAAAAATATCCTGGAATTATAGCTTCATATAAAATCACAACCTAATAATAATAATTTGGTCAAATTTGGTGAACTAAAATTCAAACTGCTTTATGAAATCATTAGTAAAAGCTGCCCCTAGACAATTATTCCATAATTTAAATCAGTCCTCTAAAGCAATACATTTATTTGCTCTGCAGGTGGTGGATCTTAAGAAACCTGCAGAAAAGTGGGTCTCTAGAACAAAGGTAGGCAGATGCAACTTAGCTAAAACTGTCAAAGGAGTTTTATGCAGCATTGGGCTGTATTGCTTTTTCATGAATACATGATGTTTCCCAGCTATCATGCAGCAATACTGCTGCTCTTTCTCATACATCTTACACCATGGGCATTTTGATATTATTTTCAAGACAGGGTATTTTTGAAAGCCTGAGGCACCCTCTCATACTTCTCTTGAACTCCATGGGAGCAGCATGGTCTCTGATGATTAAATCCCTCCCAAGCAGAGAGGAAGTGTGACTTTTTGTTACTCAGCTCCCAGTACTTACTACTGTTAATCTGCATGTATATGTCTTTTTCCAGAGACATAACATATTCTGCAAGCCAATTTCAACATAAATCTGGTTTAAACCTGATGGATGGGAGTGAAGTGCATTTTCGTGAAAGCCATTACACAGGGTACATTCTTTATGAAACTCTCCTGGCACCTCAAGTGTTTTGAATGAGCTCAAGGAATGACAATATTCTCTTTCTTGCATTTTAAGAGTACTTTTCCCCCTGTTGACTAAAGCTGACATATGAAGAAAATAAAAACCAGACAGTATAAGAAAACAGCCTGAGACATCTGTTTTTCTCTCCCATAGCAAGTGAGGAGGTACTTAGATTTGTTACGGAAGTGAACTAAGGAATGACACCTTGTGAACAACTTTAATAAAAGCAAGTGTAGCGAGACAGTAAATGAAATTACTATGAAATACAGAAGGATTAGCGGAGCTGTGCACATACCGCTCCACACAGGAGGATACCAAAGCTTTGCAATAGATACCACTACCCTTCCCTTATTCCTGTATGCCAGTCAAACACCAAAACACAAGATTCTGCAGTTTCTGCCTTCAGAGCGTGACTCAGGGAAATCCCCCAAATGGTGCTCAGTCAACTTCAACACGAACACTTCACATTTGCTCACAAACAGACTACTCAGACATTTGACATACTCCAACAGTTCAGTAGAAATACTCTAGAACATCACAAAGTGACCAGCGTGGTTGAATATTTCAAAGAAGTTATTAGGCCACAAGTGTACAACTTGCTTTCTGTACTTGCTTCCATGGACTTAGATGTTGATAAACACAGGGCTCCAGCGTACCATGGACTCATTGGCACTTTGGTAGACACATATGACACCAATTCCTCCGGCCAAGCTTGTCTATACTGCCATCAATATTGCCTGGACTGTTCTCAGGGTGAGAACACAAAGATCTCAGCATCCCACCCTAATGCAGCAGGCTAGCATTAGGGTTAGCAATAGACTGCTTGCCTCACTTCCCAGAGAGGTATACAAAGTTGCAGAAACAGATGAACACATCCACAAAACTCCACATCCCTTCTCTGAATGTATCCAGGATCTTCTAGATGTGTAGCTGGATTCTGAATGTGGAAAAACACAGAGCACACCAAAAGGCCATAATTCCTTTCCATTGCTTTTCTCTCTTTTGAAGGAGCAGAAGATAAAGAAAATAAATGTCACAAAATATGTACTGCCTGTAGATAGTGTGCACATAAACTAAAAGACACTGCAGAGTATGATAGGCAACAACATCAGAATTTCAGCCTCATCAGGTGCTGGTAGAGACATCATATCTCAAACAGAAGTGAAGTTGTGTTTTTTAATTCAGAAAAGTTACCACAGTCTGACAGAATACAAGGGCATGTGTGCTGTGAGCTTTTTTAGAAGTGTTATTCTAAAGGAATATTGCCTATAGAAAGTACTTAATACTTTTATATAGGACTCCCCTTAGGTACCTGACTAACTTCTAAGGTAGTTTTTTCCATGTCTCAACAGTAGCAAGGGCAGCAAAGACAGCTGAACAATTTTCATACATTCTTCTGCTAGCAAAGTATCCCTCTGTTTTCCACTGGAAACTATTCTCAACCTAATTACAGGGCCAAAGCTTCCCAATCACATCTCCTGAGAAATCCCTGAATGATCTCACCAGAAGTAAATACTCAGCGTGAAACTTCATCTTTGAAATTGCATCTTTGTAAAATCACATTTTGGGGAAAAGTGATTAAGTGGTATTCACAAATGAGAAGCAAATGTCTGTTATTGTTAACACAGACTCAGCAATCAGCTTCTTAATTTGTGGGAAGGTAGCCAAGACAGCTGTCTTTTCTTTGATAGCTTTTAAGATTTAGGTGCTTCAGACCAAACCAATCCAGTGATGGCAAAGGCAGTTTTCTCCAGAGCTGAATTTGGACAACTGATACTTTTAAAATACATTTTTGTTATATAAATGCCCTTTTTAGTTTCCCTCTTCCTTAGAGCAGGCAGAGCTTCTCCACGAACAAGAGATGCCTTCGTTACAGGAAGCACACACCATGAAAAGGAGAGAATTATAGGATGTTTTATCAACTATTTTGTATCCAAGTAGTTTTCAGATATATCCCTTTGTTCCTATTTACATCTCAGTTTTAATGCCTACGGATGCTAAAAAGTCTCTGCCTTAAGCACTGTCATTTACAGTGACAAAATTATCTTTCAGACTTCTATCCAGCTCAAAAAAAATAGCTAACTTAGCACTAGCATCTTTGTCCAACTGAGGAAATCAGTGCATCTTTCTGGCTTCTTTTTGAGAAATTCAGTGCTTCCCTTCATTCCTCATTCACCCATCAGCACAGACTTTTTTTACTCCAGACAGATGGGGAGCAGGTGTCACTCACAGCATCACATTTTCAGCCTGAGGCTACTTCTGCCACCACTCTACTACACCATTCGCCTTCCTTGGGGGTGCAAAAAGAGATCAGTGCTGTCATGGACTCTACTCTTTCACCTGAATCCCATAGCATTGGTTTGTGCTCTCTGTGCAGTAGTCTCCTGCTGAAGGGAATTTATTAGCTCATCTTATAAAAGTAAAGGGACATAGGTAAACCTACCTACCATTTAACTTTTGGTATTTTAACTTCAAGCGAGGTTCTCCTCCCCCTCTATTCTGCCCTGGTAAGGCCACATCTGGAATATTGTGCCCAGTTCTGGGTTCCCCAGTTCAAGGGCAACAGGGAGCTACTGGAAGGACTCCAATGGAGGACTATGAGGATGATTAAGGGATTGGAACATCTCTCGTATGAGGAAAGGCTGAGATCCCTGGGTCTGTTTAGCCTGGAGAAGAGAAGGCTGAGAGGGGATGTGATGAATGTTATAAATATATGAAGGGTAGGTGCCAGGAAGATGGAGCAATCAGTCTTTTTTCAACAGTGCCTAGTGATAGAACAAGGGGAAATGGGCACAAACTGGAACATGGGAAGTTCCACCTCAATATGAGGAGAAACTTCTTTACTGTTAGGGTGACAGAGCACTGGAACAGGCTGCCCAGGGACATGGTGGAGTCTCCTTCTCTGGAGACTTTCAATACCTGTCTGGATGTGTTTCTGTCTGACCTTGCCTAGGTGAACCTGTTTTGGCAGGTGTGTCAGACTAGATGATCTCTAGAGGTCTTTTCCAACTGCTACCATTCTGTGATTCTGTGATTTTGGGCTATGAAAAATATGCTTTGGGGAATGTTTCTTCCATTGGGGGAGGAATAAGGAAAATCAAGTTTATATGAAATGTTATCAAATGTATATAGCCATCCTAAACATAATTTCAATCAAAGAATGGAATTCACTCACCCTAATTTAGCTTCCAAAAATTCAGTCAAAACTAGTGACTATTTTATACATAATGGGCAGGAAATGGCAAACCTATGGAAGATTTATGTAATCCTAAAACAGTGTCCAGGATGGCTCAGTTGCATCACTTTACCAGAGACAACTTCTTCCCATTGACTATAAAATTAACCTAATGTGACCAGCTCCAAGTTAGATGTCTAATATTAAGTGACATAAGTCCAACTCTCAGGACCTGTGGTACAAGGGAATCCTAACTTATGAAATAGCAGGAACAGTGTAGTAGCAGTGCTCATTATTCATGTTTCTGCCACCTATGTCTTACCAAAGGGTCAAGTCCTATTTGCTCATAATATAGAGGACATGGCCCATCCATATTTTCTACTCTGAAGTTGAATGCATGCAGCTGAGTCTTTGCTTTGGGAAAAAAATCAAGAAGTGGTTATGAAATGTCTACCATTACCTGCTAGAGTCTATGACTGAATAACAGGCTATTTCAGGCAATAACAATGCTAAGATATATCTGTGTGCTTGAAAACAAGAATTAGAAAGTTCAGGCTAAACCACAGCTTTTCTCATTGGTGTGCTGCTGTTATTGCTGTATCAGTGGGCTGAGATAAGCCCAGCTGATCGGACACCCAGTATCCTGTCATAGGTACCTCCAGACTAGGGACTCAGAGCCTCTCTAGTCCCCTGGTCAGCCACACACCTTTGTCTCAAACATGCCTGTGTAGGTGAGACAATGTACAGCAGCACTGATCTCCCCTCTTCCCACTTCAACACGTGTCCTTTCACACACCTCAGTCCACTGTCGTAGCACATTGGATACAGGATCCAGACAGGATGGTTAGGCAGATTTTAACCCCAAAATGGATTGTGGAAGGCCCCAGGAGATCTGCCTGTATAATCAAACTGGTCTAAATTATATGCTTAAACTTAAAAGTAGAAACTACTGTGAGAGCATCTTAAAGATGAATGACTATCTGGGCACAGCAAACTATTTCACCTTCATTTCACTTCTGTTAGACAGCCTGTGGAGGTGAAAAGAGATTAGGTAAAACAGTCTATTTTAAGCTTTGGTCCACAAGCACGACACTGCATAAAATTTGCATTGGTTCAGGTTAAAGACTGACCTGTAGGGCTAGGATTTATTTGCATTTATAAGTCCCTTTTGAAAATACTTATGTTCAAAAGGTCATGTTGGAAGCCAAACAAATCACATTTACCTGTCCTGGAAAAATAAAAGTAATAGGAGTATATTTGTGTTATTAGGTCTGTTTGATTTTGTTTCTCTTGAAGGACCATACTTAAGGACAGAAAGAGATTGACTGGTTTTTATTTTTGTCTCTCTGTACAAAAAACTGCAGACTGTAAGAAAGAAATCAGTCAGTGATTTTTTTTTTCCTGTTGTTGTATTCAATCCGAGTATAAGGAACAAACAGAAAAGTACAGTATATACCTTGTAGCTGATTGTGAAATAATTCTGTAGTTCTTATGAATTTTAATGAAGTTCTACCGAACAGGCAGACAAGATAACTCTCAGAGTATCTTTGAAGAATTCTGTGTTCTTGTTTTACTTTACAATGAATTTATTCAAAAGCCAATATGCTTACCAAGATAGGAAATACATTTACATATAGTTTTAAAATAAATTAATCTCATCAAAGCATCTGTCCAAGTGACTAAATTAATCAGTTACAAAATTTCACTCAGTTCACAGGGGTTTGATGACATGATTGACTTCAGCACAGTATTTTTCTTCAACAGTAGTAGAACACCTGTGGGACTTATCGCTTAAAACCAGACAATATTAGTAGAGTTGTGAATTCCCAGGCACTTTTAGAAAACTAGACCTGGAAATGACTCAGAGGATGAAGCTGATCTAACTCTTGTAAATGTTAACGTCTGACTCACTTCCCTGTGGCTCCCTGTATAATCAGTGGAGAGAACAGGCACTTCTACAGTAGGATTCACCTCATCATAAAGCAAGTAGCTAGAACAGATCAGGTGAGTTATATCCTGAACAAACCCAAACCAATTCCTCTCAAGAGACTATGGAGGGAGTCTTAGATGTCTAGCTCACTTTAAGATGTTTATGCCTTGTAGACTCTCTAGGTCAACTGAGGTCAGAAGGATCTGGTGGATCATCCATTCCTGAAAACCCCATGCCCTAATATTTCACTCTGTTGCCTCTATATCGTGCCTGGCTAAAGCACACCTTACTAGAGGCACTGAAGCATCAAGCTTTGAAGATCTCAATGGGTGGATTTGTTCCAATGGCTAATCCCACTCCTAAGGCTGAGACGTTTAACACATCTGATAGCTGAAATTTGAGGGACAATATAACTGGAGTATAAGCGATCTATCAACACATGCAGAGAGATGCTATATTACAAAGAAAAAACCACATGCTTTAAGTGTCATCCCAAATGATAAGCAAACCATCCTGAGGAACACCTAATATTTCTGTTAATTTTTTGTCAAGGGTTAGAGTTGGTCTGACCACTAGACGAATGACGGATGCTCTCTATTAACCCCTCTCCCTTCCCATAGGGGAAGAGAAAGGGAATAAGGGAGAGAGACATATGGACTAGAAAAGAAAACTAAAACAGCTTTAATTAAATAATAATAATAAAATGGAATATATACAAACATATACAAAACTACTATCAAACCCAACCACTATGGCAGCAATTACATCAGCATCACCACTGATGCTGTGGAGCAGGCACTGGGGAAGTCCCAGACTGGACTCAGTGACAGATGGGAACCAGATTCAGGAGCTGGATTCTGGAACTGGATTCAGGAATACATGGATTGGGATTGAAGACAGAACAGACAATGTCTTCCTTGGATGCCAGCCATTGAAGAAGAGAGCTTGACCTTGTGATCACTCAGCTTTATACTGAATATGATGCATATGGGATGGAATACCTCACTGGTCAATTTAGGGTCACCTGTCCTGTCCACTCCTCCCCACAGGTGCGGCCTTTCACTTTCTGCACCCCCAACATGGTACACAAGATTTGGCAGTGACCTTGGTCCGCACACCAATCCTTGCTAGTAACTATAAACTTGGAATGTTATCACTGCTAGATGCAGATGCTGCCTGTGAAAATCTGCTGCTAACTTCAGAAAGTGCACTTACTTAGAAGAGACAGAGCTGGAACTTAAAATCACTAAACAGAATTAGAATCATAGAATCAT
>VZZY01024073.1:361111-375988 GCA_013400335.1 Eurystomus gularis | reverse complement strand
CTAAGAGTTACACATCAAGAACAACATGTATCAATAAATTATTGTTTATATAAAAGAAGAACAGTTTACTACATGTTGACAAGTGAAAACGTGTTGACCTCTAGGTTATTGAATAGGTTCTAAAAGTCAAGTTTTCATGTTTGCCAGCTGAAATCACTAGCAAATATTTTGCACAGACTTTGGTGCTTTAAAGGTAGCAGTCTGACCACAGGAAATTTCAAAAGGCTACAGTCAAGATTGAACATGAAGAATTTCTGTTACTCTATTGTCATTTTGCAACTCCAGGGGAGAATGTTCTTTACCTGAAAAACAAGAAGGGCCATTTTGAATGGTGTTTCTTACCTGTAACAAGCTGTTCCATACGGACATTCAGGCCGGTTATCATCATTCTCCTGAGTTAAGATCTCCATTTCATGATAGTCATCATCATTAGGGTGACTGAACTGCTGAAAGTGAATGGGATTCTTCCTGCAAAAGACAGACACATACCGAGAACTGACTGTTCCATTTAAACACAAGGAATGGAGATAAGAAAGGTGTTACTGAATCGTGACAGCTAAATTTTTCTGTGGTTATGTAAAGAGGAGCTTTTTAATGTTTAACTTTATGCAGAATGTAAGACCTACTTGCAAGAAGAAAAGTTTTGTCTCGGTACATGCTGCAAAAGAGGCTAAAACAGGAATTTTCCTATTTACCATCAGCTCAAAGTTTCAGACCTCCAACACGCACACTGACATAGTCATGTCGTATGAATCTTACTCAGTGGCTGACTTACTCCATTGTGACTCCCTCTGGAGCTATCAAAATGCAACAGAAACCACTACCAAAGTCTTAGCTCAAGTTGGAAGGGCCGGCCACGGCAGCCGAGCATCCCACACCCTCAGGTGATCACCTGTTAGCTTCAGGCAACATCTCATTTGTTATTTCTGTTCTGTGTGCAAGTTACTGCTCGCTCGAATACCTGAAATGCCAGCATGTTATTCCCGATGGAGCCATCTCCTGGACGTTACATGAATTATGCTGTCAAGTTTGCCTTTGCTACTATGACATTTTATTTGGAATACCAAATTCCAACGATGACTTGAAGGCGTACGGTAAGACCTAACAACTCCATATGTAGCTGAGTCAAACTAGTGGTAATGATGAGAGCATGTTACCAGCTCCCGTGACTTTTTGCTCTCTAACACTTACACAGTCGAATCCAAGGTAAGTAGTGAATCAAATATATATAAACATAATTGAAAAAATACTTCTACTGCTTCTAGTCAGTAGGTTCGAGTACCTATCACACAAGACAAGGCAGCTATAAACAACATCACTTAGAGACAAGTTTGCTTTATAAAACTTCTGTCAGTGATGTTACAAAACAAACAAACAAACAAACAAAAAAAACCACAGGAAAGAAAACATTACAGCTTCAGGAGAAATTCACATGACAGATCAAAACACACTACAAACAATTACATCGAAGTGAACATACTGGTACCAAAAGCAAATCTACTTTTCCCCTTATTTCTTTTAGAGACACTTTTCTTTTTTGAGCACAGTATTTAAAAGCTAGGAATGTGAGATATTTTAATAACTGATTTTCCAAAAGACATCTACAAAATACACCAGTGATTCACCACACTAATTCCAAGAGTAGATAATTTTCAATGTGTTTGTGCAAATCATAAAAGTGAACCGCTTTCCTCAAGCGAGAGGAATGACAACTTTTAAACTACAGAGTAATTAATGCTTTAATTTACGCTTGTTACAGCTGCATTGAGAAACACAAAGCCAGAAACATGTATGTAACTAGCTACATACACAACAGCTTCCTCACTGATCACAGGCCTTCTTTCCTTTAAACTCACAACCACCTCTTACTGACTTTATAGGAAACAGCCAATATTAATTTCAGCATTTCAACTACCGTCATAAGGGGGGAAAAAAGCGCTTTTGTTACAGCTTTTACAAAATGATTCCTTAGCGCTGTGAGCTACACTAGCCATTCAGGCATTCAAAAAAATATTAGATATTTAGTATTAATACTTTAAACGTCCACTTGCCTGGCATCTTTCATTCAGAAAGCTCAACAAGACCACTGCAGATAAAACTCTTCAATGAGCTACTTATCCCTTGGATCTATTTACACAAACTCCTTGGCCTGGTCTTTTCTGCTAGTTTCTGCAAACTGTAGGGTATGTAAATACTGTTTCACTAGAAATCATTGCAAGGCTGCATTTACCAGGCTTTTATTCTATGACTAATTCTCAGAAAACATCACTTCTTACACCAAATGCAGACTAGATGCCTACTTCTTTTCCCATTTAAAAATAAATGAGACGAAACCCAGTCATTTTAGAAGCTCCTTGCTTTGTTTTCTAAATGCACAGAGCTAACTCACTAGCAATAGTAGCAAGAACTTTCAGTCATTTGACACAATTCATCTTCTCAAAGGGATACAGAAGCAACTAATGTTCTGTGAAATCATTTTAGTATTTATTCCTACAATAAGATACAAGTAACATCATAGTCACAAAGGAAAGACGGTCTAATAGCTGTCAATTAGCCAACCTATTATATTTTAGGAGATACCCATTTCCTTTCAAAAAGGTACTTTGAAACCTACTCAGACAACACCAGACAGCCCTTATTGGAGTAGAGGGGAAGAAAAGAAAATAGAAAGTAGCATGGGAAGAAGGAGGAAGAAAAATAAAAGAATCTTGATGTATGCTCCCTATCATCAGGCTTCAAGATTCTTTGGGCCAGTGGATGATGCTCCTCAAATTACACATCACCCGTGAAGCACCATAAACATATCCTATTTCAGATGCTCGGACTAGTAGAAACGTCGTATTTTATCTTACCTTTACCTGGATAATTTGTACTTATTCCACTTCTATGTATTATGCAACGATATCCAGCAAAATAGAAGTGGAGAAGTGCATAGCTTGTATTATGCAAACATTTCTCCTTCTTGCAAAAAAAACAAAAGCTGTTTCCTTTTATTAAGGGTTTGGTTTGCTTGAGGGTTGTTTTTTTAAAGTTTCGTAGACACAAGAGGTTTGAGTTGTAAGAGCACAACATGTATCAGGCTCCAAGTTGCACTCCAAAGTTAATTAGGCTCACAACAAAACCTCAGTGCACAGGGATACGTTATTCATCCGATCAAAACAAAATCATTAAGCTTTACTCACACAAAAAAATAACCAATTAAAATTCTATTTTCTGGGAGAGTCACCTTTTCATAAGCATTCTCATGCAGTTACTGCAACTTTCACAAAAGCTCTGAATTTGTAGAGTTACGCTTCACGATGCAGAAAAACATGCAAATAAAAATTATGCAAATAGAACTGATCAAGTCCTTCAGAACCAATGCGCTCGTCTCAAGCAGAAGCTGAGTATTGCTCAGTGAAATATTTAAGACTTTTTTTTTTTTTTTGTCTGTGCAGCTCTCAAAAGCAACCTAAAAGCTTTTTCTGAAGCAAGTTTGGTTAGGTCAGAATCTCTGGCTCTTCCCAATCACATGCAGAAGACCTCTGCCGTTTCAAGGGCTTCTTGTCTCAGCTACTAAAACTGGTAGCAAAGACGTGATGAATTACCAGCAGTAGTTACAAAGCCATAGGATTCAAGCCCGAAGTTATGCCACCACTGCACATAAAAAGTCTATAAGTTTTAAATCATCTTATTAGAAGACAGAACTCGAAAAAAAGACAAGATGTGGGTCTTCAGCTGCCAGATTTACAAGCTGAAGGTGAAACAAAAACAATATTTATTTTCATAACAGGCAAACAAAGAGCAAAGTATTTAGAAGAATGCACAAACAAACCCAAAGATTGGTCGAGTGTGCCCTGCTTTGACAGTTATGGGAACAATTTACACATACCCAGTCAGCAAAGAATTGTATTGCAGGCTAGCAAAATGATTGAATTGTGAACAAAAATTGTGAGTTACGGTTTTAGAGATGAGAGCTCAGGTCTAACACACCTTGAAAAAGGGGACTGGGTTTGGATTTATTTTTATTTTTCATTCCCTGTTCTTCTACCTTCAGAAAAACGAGCAGCAAAAAAAAAGAACACAAGACAGTGTTTAAATAAATTCCTTGACAACAAATGTAGTCAGATATAACAGACACAGAGCACTTTGCCTTCTAGTGGGAAGAGCAGTTTCTTCCAATTTGCAAAGCTTCAGGCTACCTCAGAAAAAGAATCTGACGCTGAAGAACAATGACAAGAAGAATGCCTGAAGTGAGAGCTGTGTATCAAATTGATTCTTTCAAAAGCAGCGTTTTGAAATTCATAAAAGAAGAAAGTCAACTATGGGTTGCAAAGTTATTTCCTAAATGTTTAAGATAAAATTAATACGACTAACACTTAAGCTTTTCAGTTTGTGCTGTTTTACTAGCACCTACCAAAGATGCCAAAGCCATATCCAGAAGACAAGTATCTCTTAATAGAGTTTATAAATAAAGGCTAAAACACTGAAGAGCATTTAATTATTGGATAAATCACATTTTATGAGTAAGAAACCTCACCTAGGAAAAACCTCTAAGGAAATGTCACGGTTACCAAAGCAGTACTCTTTTAAGATGGTGACTCCTACAGCACATCTTGGTAGAAGACACCTTCCATAAGGTTAAAGTAATGAAGGAGAGAGAAACCCACTACCCATTGTACTCAAAAGAGCACTCAAACCAGTTCCTCTTCCTTAGAAACTCTAAAAACTAGTTTTTCCTCAAGGAAAACATTACACAGTGAAAAACCAAATACACTGTCGACGGGTTCCTTCAAAGCGTCCACTGACATCACACATAAGTACACATTCTGTTAAAAATATGAGTGACTGCAATGACCTGTTTTAGTCTAACGGGACCATCCCATTGGTGAAGAGAAACTACTTGAAGGTCTTGCACTAAATGCAAATACTAAGACAGACTACAAAGCGTATTTCTTTCGCTGCAAACAAGCAGGTTTAGTCTCATGACATTTCCTGAAGATCAAAGCTGATGTTTTTGATACTTCCCATTTACAAATTTCTCCAACAAAGTACGATTTTGTTGTTTTATTTCAAAGCATTCTTTTTTTTCTTATAAAGCAATACTTTCCATAAGTATCGCTCCCAAACATTTTAGAATAAAGACCCGAAAAGAAATGTGCACGTGCAGACTCCTGTTTCATATTGCCTATAATTAAAATTTGCCTTCTTAAACATTAGGAATCCTTCAGCATATCAGAGCATTAAATCAGCTTAACCCCCATAGGGGGGAAAACTTGTCTGAGCAAAATTAAAAGTAGTTGGAGCAGTAGAGGCTGCATTTTTACGACTGGATCATCTTAACTGCCTAATAAAACATGTTTCCATCATAATCATTTAGGGCAAAAATTGAGATATGTGGAAGAAAGCCACATGAAAAGTGCAAGTATGATGTGTTCACTAACACAACAGCTTTACACTTTGGATATACAAAGCTATCAGTAGCATTAGGCACAGAAAACATATATAATAACTCATTTACTTGTGTTCTAAACAACCTCACTGTTTTTCCTATTGTTCAAGCCACTGGGTGGAGGAGAAAAAAATAAATTAAAAAATATATATAAATCACAGGACACCCTGTTTCCTGGATTCGCCATATCTTTTGTGCTTACAACGTACATGGATTTCTCCAGAGCTCAAAACCTTGTCCTAAATGCAGTTGTCGGATCATTGGTCATTTGCTAGCCTTGAGAGCACCTTTAGATTTCTATCTTCCCTTCAATATATCAACACACAGCACCACAGCTCTTTTCTGGGCTGAAGGAACTAGCAGGAGACCAGGCACTCAGCACTGGTGTTTTGGAACTTTGCTGGAACGTTTGTGTCACACAAAACGTTTGTATGAGCAATCATTCACCATGAATTGAAAGGAGAAAAAAGGAAAAAAAAAATAATTTGTTCTTTCCTTGAAGTATTAGCAAAGACACCGACCACATAAGGGTTAACATGGAGTTAGTAAGTATAAGTATACCTTATTCTGGTTTTAGGGAGAAACTGAAAGCTTAAAAAAAAGGCACACAGACTGGCCAAGTTATAATAAAAGTAATTACTTAGGTATGACAAATAGCATGTATTTTAAATATTCAGACCACAAAGCATGCAATAACTTCAAGAAATACAATCATCTTTCATAAAAGTTTCATCTGCTAATCAAACACGTCTACAGGATCTATGCTGGACATTTCAACCATCTGTATCTCTTCTCCCTGCTGGTACACGTACTGCACACACAGGGTTTCTACTTCTTTTCTTTTTAAAAAGGATCTTTGTTTCTTATTTCCTGCTACACTTCATCTTTTAATTTGCTGAAGCGCTTCATCCCTTGTGTTGGGTTTATTAGCAGCTAGCAAGATAACCTGGCTCCTGCTTTTATAAAATTCTTGTTATGCCATTTGTCTCTCATCACTTCCCTGCTTACCAAAAGATTTTTTTTTCCAAATCAAAGCTTGTAACGACTTTACTGTTTTCTTTTCCATAGCTAATACATTACTTCTTAATAACAAGCTAGCTTAAGCTAGTTTTAATTTTGCTTTACCTGTAACAGCCTGCTCCATACATGCAAGGTGTCCTCTTATGCTTGATCTGTTTGGAGCTTTCTGAAGCATCTGCACTTCTGGTTGAATCAGAAGTCTCAGTCTCGTAATCCACATTTGCATCAGGCTCAAGAATCCCTTTCTTGGCACCAAAATATTGGAAAGTCCTGCCCCCGTGAGCTTGTTGGCTTGTAGAACCAGTAATCTGCTCTTTGTTTTCTGTCTCCTCAATTCTATTTTCTTTACTGGAGCTCTGACCTACTCTTTTAGACCTTTTACTATGCAGCTGCCTATCACTGTTTTCCAGAGAACTTCCAGGGTTTTTTGTTCCAGTCTTGCCACTTCCTTCCATGTTTCTCATGGTACTCTCAAGAGGAAATCCAGATGCATTCTGTGGAACAAGGTTACATTTTGAAGGACCTGAACATTTACACTCTTTAGAATTAAAAGCTTTAAGGTCAAACTCTGTCTCATCATTCCCGTTTTCAAATTCAGAGAACAGTCCAGGATGGAAAAGATCTCAAAAGATCATCTGGTCCAGCTTGTAAAATCTTCTACTCCTTTCCAAACTCAAGTTAGCTGCTAAGTAGCGCTGCTGGAAGGGCTCAACTTCAGAACACACACACACACACACTTTAAAGAAAAACTTATCCCAGAGCTCCCACCCTCAGGTTCAGTTCCCTCACAACACATCCAGGCTCCCCTCCCACCACCTCCGTTTGAGAACAGTGCAAGGATTTTAGTTTAACTTTTAATTGAAAGTGCTGCTCCTGAAAAATGAACAGGGATTATACATGTGAAGATATAGTAGACTCTAGAAGAACGTACACTCCTAAACAATAATCAATTCTAATCCCCAAGTACCAAGAAATATGGAATATATAAATATTTATCTATATATGGGAAATAAATGGGAACTCATTATATACATTTCGAGCTTAATCCCATCCCAACACATCTTACATGTTTCCACTTGTGACTCTAAATCACGGAACAGTTTGTCAGTAGATACCATCAGGCAAGACTTCAGTTTTGACAAATACTGCATTTTAAATTTGGGAACACTTGTACACTTGGGAGATGAGTGCTTTAGAAAAAGAATACACGGTACGTAACCAAGACAGGAACATTGTCCTGACAACTGAGACACCACCCAGCAGCATACCTATACTAAAGGCTGAAATACTCCGATACGTTACACAACTATTCAAAGGTCTCTGCTTTGTTTAATATCTAAGTTTCCCCTCCAGTAAATTTATACTTATATACTTAAATTTATACATATATACTTAAATTTATACAGATGTGTTAGGCAGAGCTCGAAAATCAGCTGGTGCTTTCCTATTGGATTTTGTTCCTTTCACTGCAAGCCTCATAAAACGTTAACCAAAACCGGAGACAACTACATTTGAGCAGCAACGTCATCAAGAAAGGGCGACATCAGCATTAATGTCAGATGACCCTGACAGCAGCATGTTTAGTAAGTCAACTCGGAGACAAAGCTGACTCTTTTATCAAGACTCCCCAAATACGGCTCAGCAAACAACCATAGCTTAGGAAATAAGCTTTCATTTGCAAAAGGCAGACTAAATTACTCCAGTTTGCCTCGCCCACTAGAGACTTTACTACTCACGTCAGTCCACTGCCTGTATTGTGGATAATGAGAGTAAATTTATGATGATGACTAGTTAAAAACCAGGTTGGAGTCAAGGAGAACCAAAGACAAGAGCACCGTTGGCACTGGTTATAACGTGGGTGTGACCTCACTGCCATCTAGTGACTGCTGGCACTTGGAAGAATTCAGCTTCTCTCTCTTTCCTACCCCACAGATTTTCTCAGTTGCCTTAAATAAAATCACACTCGTGCTGTCGTGGTTTTGATACTAATAATTCCAACCTTTTAGAGCTCTCTAAGATTATTACTTTGGCTTGCTCAAACGTACTATTTTTTCTACAAAGTTCTGAAGGCAATTTCTTAAATTTTGCTTGAGAGAAAAATGATTTGTGGAATTATTAGGAGAAAACAAGTAAGGCTTCATACTTACAAATTGCAAAATGAAGTAATTCATGACATAGTCACTCACCTCATAATTTGACAAAGAAAACAGCACTGCAGCTGATTTTAATGTTGGCCTAGCCAACAACAAAGCTCACAACACTTTTTCAGGTTAAAAGGTACTCTTCAGGGTAGTTTTGATAGAACATAGTGGTTTGCTCTCCATGAGTAGATCATTTCAATTAACCTTAAGATTTAATTAAAAAACAAAACCAAACCCCCAATATTTTTCACTGTCAAAACCAATAAAATATACCAAAGAATAGTATTTTACCAGATCCTAGAACAGATCCAGGCGCTTCTAACTCTAGAGACATCTCCCCAGGTTGCTCACTTAAAGAAAAAGTCAGTGAAAGCCTCAGATTGCTCTCACCAAATGACCTTTTCTTTGTCTTTGATAATGTTCCTTCTCTTTGCATTACTAATGGTGCTACCAGTAAGTATTTAACTGCCTATAAACACAGCTGTACTTTCAGGACACACAGACATTGACCAGCTGGACTGACGTGTCTGTTCACTCATTGCCATAGATCATTTTGGATTTCTGAGTATTTTTTTCCTTTCCCTTTTTCACTCAGATTTTGAGACAGTGCCATAAGCACACTCTGTGCTAACGTTCCTCAAAATATAGCAGTTGCTAAACCACATATCATACTTTCCTGATCAGAAAACTTCACCAACTAGCGTGGTACCAGTTTGGGCAAAGTCCAGTGTTGCGTTACATTAGTGTCATACCATCACCTACCTATAATGGTTCTCGGAAAAAGAAACCATAAAAGAAACCAAAGCCACTCCTAAGATCAGTACTTTGGCCCGTGTCTTCCAGCCTCTTGCTCTAAAGCTGAAAGTCTGGTATTTCTGCAGAACATTCATGGCCTAAGTCCCAGATCCCAAGAACACAGTGCAGAAAAACAAGCCTCTGAAGGTTTCCTTGATTCTTGCTACAGAGCTGTCCAATGGACTGGCACTTCAAAACAACTGTTAAACAACAAATCACAAGCAGGACACAGTTACACTGCAGACCCAACCTTCAACGTGACATTGCCAACTGCATTCTCATTTTTTGAAATACCGTGGGTCTGCCCTAAGTCAAAGAAAAACAACTTTCCTGAGATGAAGGAACAGGGATTGAAAGACAGCTCCTTTTCTCTTGATCTTGCTCTTCACCTTCAAAATCCTCTACAGCTTCTTCAGCAGCTAATCTTTTTTTCTGCTGCACGTTTACTTCTGATTTTAATGACTCCGTATTACTTTCTCCCCTTCCTTGGCCTTCTTTCATTCTACTGCCTTCAAAGGAAAATAAAAGGGTACTTTTGGAAAGCAATTTTTACAGTGAAATCCTGACCACGTTAGAAACCTAAAGCCACACTGAAGCAAGAACCTGGGGCAAAAAGCATGAGAAACAGCAGCACCTGTGTGTGAGTTACCTCGACAATTTTCCACTCTCTGCTTATAGGAGTAAAAAGTATGTTTTAGAATGAAACAGATGCTTGAGGGGGAAATTTGGAGGAAAACAATAAAAACGTGGCAAAGGATATTCTGGACAGACTGTATCAGTACAACCGACAATTTCATTTACACACGAGGAGCTGATCAAGTAAGCCACACATCCAAGCAGGACTTTTACCACAGTCCTTTCATGTAAGTGTCACTCAAGACTACCAGTTTAGACACACAAACATCAACTAGGACAGGGCACAATCAGGGTATGTCCACCTGCCTAGTCAGCCACATCGTGGTTGGTAATTCCATCAGTCAGTAACCAACAGAGACAGCGAATGTTGTGTCTCTCTTTGGAAAGCTTCACATCTCAGAAAATCACATGATCTCTGTACTGAAGCAGTATTTTCTGGACATGCAGCTGGGAGACAGCTAGGGTCATCCATTGTCCTGGTTTTGTTATAGAATTGTAGAATGCTTTGAGTTGGAAGGGATCTTTAAAGGTCATCTAGTCCAAACCCCTCTGCAGCAAGCAGGGACATCTAGAACTAGAGCAGGTTGTTCGGAGCCCCGTCCAACCCAACCTGGAATATTCCCAGGGATGGGGCTTCTACCACCAATCTGGGCAACGTGGGCCAGTGTTCTGACACTCTCGTTGCAAAAAATTTCTTCCTTGTATCTAGTCTAAATCTACCCTCTTTTGGTTTAAAACCATCACCCTTTGTCCTGTTGCAACAGGCCCTGCTAAAAAGACTGTCCCCACCTTTCTTATAAGCCCCCTTGAAGTACTGAAAGGCCACTCTGAAGCCTTCTCTTCTCCAGGTTGAACAACCCCAACTCTCTCAGGCTGTTGTCATAGGACATCTGATCATTATTGTGTTCCTCCTCTGGACCTTCTCCAATAGACAAAGACTACGTCTTTCCTGTGCTGAAAGCTCCAGAGCTGGATGCAGTACTCCAGGTGAGGTCTCACTAGAGTGGAGTAAAGTGGCAGAATGACTCAATTTTTCTCAAAATTAGCTTTTGAGGAAAGGAGTAGGCAAGGTGGCCGGTGACAAACGACAGAAGTATTTAAAGGTCAGTCCATTCAAGCACCTACAGGAGGTAAGAAGCAATTGGTCAGACACTGCATGAAATAATTCTGCAGGCCTGCTCAGGCATCAAGAGCCAAATGTTTCCATTCCACCACCTCAGCAGAAACAGCAGGTGGAAAGGAAGGCATTAAAGAATAAGCGTTGGGCACAGAGGAGCAGACATGCACACACCAGCCACAGTTCATACCTACAAGACTGACTAAAACGAAGGAAACTCAGCAGTTAACACCTAACCCACCTCACCACAGGAGGGCAAGCAGGGTGGGGCACGCTGTCTTCAGCAGAGAAAGACAAACGAGGGGGGGTGTTGTTAATGTATGCAATCATTTTCCTTCTCTCATTTCTTTAGCCCTCCAGTTCCATCGATAAAAGTCATCAGAGCAATAAATGCCTTGTGGGGAGTTTGTCAGAGAAGGTCTCATAGCTGTTGTAAAGTCTTTATAAGCTCCCAGGACTAAGGCAGGACATGCTAGAAAGTTTTTTTGGGATTGTGCCAATGCAGCAGCCTTGTGTCTCCAGCTGATAGTGACTAAACACAGTTTTCTGCTGCTGTCACTGCTGACTCACAGCAGTAGAAGTTTATCACACGTGAGGGTGACGGAGCACTGGGACAGGCTGCCCAGAGAGGCTGAGGAGACATTCAAAACCCACCTGGATGCAATCCTGTGCAACCTGCTCAAGGGGAAACTGCTTTAGCAGCAGGGTTTCACTAGATGATCTCCAGAGGTCCCTTCCAACCCCTACCAATCTTGTGATGCAGTAATTCCCTTTTGCAGGCAGGACAAGAGGGAATACAATACTATTTTAGCTTCATATTGGTAAGAAACTACTATACTGTGATGTACTGCTTTTCTTCGGCAGTAACTTTGGACTAAGTGATCAACTTTGATTCAGTCACAGTTAAAAAACTAAAACACACCAAAACCCCAGAAGTGCTACCTTTTAAACTTGTGAAAGAATACAAATTTAGAAGGGCAATCAGTGACTTAAATGTGGAGAAGGCCTGGAATTAAAGGTACAGAAACTACCTAGAATTTACATACTAAACAGGCGAGTATATAGGAAAAGGCTCCAGAACATCAGATATTCAGCTGTCCAAAGAGAGTATATTACCTGGTATAAAAAAAAAAATCAGAACAGAAAGAAAATCAACTGATCAGAAAGAGCTGCCGCAGTCTTGACAGAGGAGACAACAGAAAACAGTCTCTGTCAGCTGTCAGGCATGCCACATGGAAAAAGAACTAACAAACTAATATTTACTACTACCACCACCATTATAACGTAAGAAAATTGCATCAAAGCACACAAAGGTATACTGGTATGCAAACGTACTGCACTGTGAACCTACCTCCTTTCGTTACAGGCTCAGCAATCCCCTGAACCAGGAGATCTCTTTCCAGCATCCAAGATGGAAGCACTCTTTTTCGCCGAACTGATTTTGAATGTTCGCTTTCATTATCATCAGAAGGAGGAACCTGAAACAATATTTACTGTCTAGTATCTTTCTCCAGTTACAAGAGTGGTGAAAAAACTAGAACACAAGTTGGTAGACAGTTATGTCCTTCAAATGCAGCCTGGATTACCCACCCAGCCTTCTGGATGGTGCCCACTGACTGAAAGTTTTACAGTTCCTACTACTCAGAAAAGCAACATCTACAGAAACCTTGATTCAGTTACAAAAAACTCCCTAGACCTTTGGAATAAATATCTAAAAGGCTGCAGACTGAAAGTTTCTCAGATGAGCTTTATCAGCATCTTGCCAGAGAGTTCCTGCACACAGAAATAAGAGGAAAAAAGCCAAAACCAAACAAAACAAAACCCAGGAATGTCTTACTAGCATTGTCTCTATCCCTTTCTCCAGAAAGGAACCACACTCTAGAAAAATTAAATACACCAAAGTCATGTTTGGTACATACTTAGGTACTGAAGGCGATGCTATCAGTTTGACTCTCTCCTTACTAAAAGGTAAGCATCCATCCAGGGAATCTCAGCTACAGTAAGGGCTGACATTTCATTTGTTGTACGCAGTTATCTACTGTATGATGGTGCTGACCAACGTGTCCCTTTTAGCACTATGTTCCTCCACATACAAGACAAGATCTAGGAAAAATCCCCCTGGCTCTATGCACTTTTTACCAGACTGTCTGAAAGCCATTTTACTTGGCAACTTTTTAAAAAAAAAAAAGCAAAAGATGCTTGCTTTGAAAACTCTGTTTAGCTGCACAGGATGCTGGCTGCCGAGGGAAAATGGGAAGGTTATTTATCTGTGTGTTGGTGTGGATCTTAATAATAAAACGCCATCACAGCTGTAGCATTCAAAACAGGCTGTGAGAACACTACAAACAGATATTACTTATAACCAGCCCAAGGAATCTACCATCTAATTACAAGCTCTCCAGATAAAAATTTCTGAGGCTTTCAGGCTGGTTGAAGAGTTATTCATTCCCCCAGGCCTTCGGAGGTACTTACAGAGCAGTTACTGACACAGACCTGAGACCAGAACTGGACTTTACTAGTAGTAAACTGCTCAGTAGTACTGAACTCAGCTACATACTCTTAGTTCAAAATATTCCTGGAGCAACAGCCATTTTTGTATATTCCAGAGAACAAATTACTGCAGCATAATCATCACAAACATAAATGGGTGAGAGAAATATATTTATACACATACAATCCCAACCAATACACAATAGATTTTTTGAGTACAATTTTTTGATTGCTGTGATTGTTGAGGGGAAAAAAAGAAGTTTAGAAAAGAGAACAACTTTTTTAGTTTTCAACACATGCTCACAAATACTAAGTTTAATTAAAAGATTAAGCACTGACCAGATACGTGGAAGTGGCATCGTTTTCCCTCATTTTTGCAGTTTCCTGTATCTCAGGGTTGGAATACGCTGGTTCTATTAACGACGGACTTCAAGACATCTCAAGAGGACAAACAGTTGGTCCTTCTTCTGCATCAGCCTCCTGATTTTTTTTCTGACAAAGCAAAACTCACTTTTAGCCAGTCAAACGCATCACGAACACAAAACGTGTGCGTTTTACCCAAACGCAGAAGCTGGCCTGAACATTTCCCGTTAAAAGACTTCTGAACTGAAGGGAACATCACCACTGAGCTACACCACCTCACAGCGGAAAGAAACGCGCCTTTCTTCCCACCTCCCGCCGCTGCTCGTCTCTGCTGCACCGCGCTTCGGCTTCCAAGTACACGATTTACCCCGGCCACTGCCGGGAGGAAACTCCGAGAGAGCTGAAATTACAGCTTCAAACCGGCTCTGCCCTATTTCCGCACAGCTTACCAAAACCCGGCTCTACACCACAAGTCTGACGGGACCATCCCGACGCGGTTTCCCGCGTCAGACGCCAAACGCCGGCGGCGCTCCGGGGGCAAGCGCTGAGGGGACACCGCGTACGCGGGGGCCGGTTTGAAGGCTGCCGCTCAGGGCCGCCGCTTTTCGGCCGCCAAAGCGCACCCAGACTGCCCCCGGTTCTCCTCCAGCGCCTCGCCCGCCCGCTACTCAACTAACCAGCACGAAGAGTTAGGGGGGAACCCGCGGCGGGGCGGGAGGCTGGGCCGGGAAGGAGCCGGGGCCGGGGCCGCGGACACGCCGACGCCGCCTGATGACGCAGGACTTGCGTCACTACAGCGCGACAGAGGAGCGGGACGCTCGGCCTTAAAGAAACAGCGGCGGCTGCCCCCGCCCGCAGGGAGATGCCGGCGGGTGCGGAGCCGG
>VZZY01024073.1:284519-360759 GCA_013400335.1 Eurystomus gularis | reverse complement strand
GGGCAGCCTCCCGGGCCATGGCGGGGGAGCGTTCTGCCGCCGGGGCACCCGCGCTCCTCCCCGCCGGCCGGCAGAGGGGAGGAGGCGGCGGCGGCCCGGCCGACTTCGTGGCTGTCCTGCCTCCGGAGGTCAGCTCTCGGATCTTCGGTGACCTGGACGTGGAGAGCTTGTGTCAGGCGGCGGTGACGTGCAAGGGCTGGCACCGCGTCATCGAGAGCAACGACGGCTTGTGGAGACCCCACTGCCTGAGCGCCAGGGCTGTCTGCCGGCGGGAGATCGACGGCGACCGAGGGAACGGCTGCTCCTGGAAGGTAAACGCGCCGGCGGGCACGGAACGCCGGCAGCGGCGAGGCCTCTGGCGGGACACTGGGGCTGGGGAAAGAAACGGCACCGGTCTCTCTCAGGGAGAGGAGAGCCCCCAGCCCAGGAGACAGGGCTGGCAGGGAGAAGACGGCGTGCCCCTGTGGGGCGGCGTGTGCTCCCCGGCTGTGTTTCCTGGTGAGGGAGGACTTCCCAGCAAGTTCCGCATCAGAACGCCTCGGGCAACATGCGTCCAGGGGGGGAAAAAAAAAAGGGTAGGGAAAAGGGAACTAGGAGGAGCTCGGAGAAGCTGTTTAGAAACTTCCCAGACGCGCTCCCACCTACAGCTGCTCTGAGGAGTGAGAAGCTGAAGACGCTGGAAGGTCCACCGCGGTGGAATCCAGCCTGCAAGCCCAGCTAGATCAGCAGAGGAGCGGCTTCACGGTTAACTGCTCTGGAACAGCTAGAGGGTAATCCCCACCTTATTTTAGTTAACGAGCTGGAGAGCAGGGGGGCAGTGGCGGGGTGAAAAGGGAGAAACAGCAGCAAGAAAATAAAAAACCCCACAGTTCTGGGCTGTCACATTTCAGTAGAGTCGCTTCGGTATGAGGCAAAGCCCTTTGAGTGCACAGGTCTTGCTACTCTTGCACAGGAATTTCTGGAGCTCCCTTCCCCGACTCTCTAGTGTATCTGTATTTGGGAGAGGGGATTTGCAGTAGAAGCAAACGCACAGCAGGCCAGCGTTTTCTTGCGCTACAAGGTTGGCTGCAGAGAATAATCCACCCAGACTGCATTACGAGTCCAAACGAGAATTAAGTCACAACCTAAATAGGAAGAGAAAGTGAAAGGCACCTCTCTTAAGGAGGAAGGTGAGATGCTGGTTTAGGGTTTTCATCTTAACCCTCAAAGAATTGAGGCAAGAAGTGATTCTCCACCAAACTCGGAACAGAAAAGATGGAAGTAGGCCAAGGTCTGCTTCTTGGCAGCAGAGCAGGTCCTAGGTCTAGCGTCTACGTATCCAAAGACACGTTCACAAATCCTTTTTTGCATTGGAAGAGTAATGCTAGAACTTACTTGCATTGAATACAACTTAAATCAGTTCATTTCCAAGATCTGAGCTGTCTTGTTTTTCCATCAGATTACGTTATTGAGAAACTACTGGAAAAGCAAAGTGAAGCAAGAGTGGCTGAGTGGGAAATACAGCAACATTCCTTCACAGAACAGCTTGCCAGAGAAAAGCATGTATCCCATGGACGTCGACACATGGGGAGAAATCCTGGAAGCAGAACTTGAGAGATGAGAAACCAGTGCTGCTCTTGCAACTCAAGAACCTTCTTCTATCAGCAGCTCACAGACTGCCAAATCGTAAATATTTTGCCGTGCAAAATCAGTTGTGTTTGCAAACATATGATGAAAGCTTCTAAAAAAAAACCAACAACTATGTCTTTTTTTATTTGCACTTTATCTTATTAATTTTCTGTAAAATTCTAACTGAGACTACGTATTCATTTGTAATTTTGTGTTTGTAAGTTTGATGTTCTGCTGTATTGTCAAAAGGATGTCGATTGTACTTTCAATTTGCACTTTTTATTTCGGAATAGATGACTTCTTAAAAAAAGAAGAAAAAGCGTGAGTGACTTGAAGTACATCATATCAGCACCACAACATGAGGGCCCCCAAAAGAAGGCTGGGCAAGGGACAAATCCAGCCATTGGAACGAAAAGAAGAGCACAAGGCAGCCACCTCGGGAACATCCCCAGTGCCCATCTCAAGGAACAGGGATCTTCTCTGAGCCGGCCCCCACGGAGGTGTTAGTGCTCAGCAGCGCTGCACGTCCACTGCCCAGCTGTGGGATTTCCAGATTAGGACTTGTAGATCCAGGCAGGACTGGAGCAGCCACGTAACCAGCAGCCTCTCTGCTGTTAGCCATGCATTTCAGTCTCTTGCTTAATGAGGAATGAAGCAAAATTTACTACTTCAAACAAAATAACTCACATAACCATGCATCGTATAACACGACTTCATATATTTTTGTAGTCAGGCTAAAACACATGCAAAACCTTAGTCTTCTCCTACATTATGATCTCCCATCACACAGACCCTGCTTTATCAGCACTGACTTTTCAAACTGCTGCTAGTAAAAGAGGAGACGCCTATCACATTACTCAACATAAATTGATTTTGAGGTCACTTTTATTACAATTCCATTTGACTATCACCTACTTTGCACTGAGTAAAGCAAGTAGGAAGACCCTGGGAAGGTCCCTATTGCTTGAGGTATTCCTATAAAATTCAGTCACTGTTCTGGGATCAATTTTCTATGGAAAGACTTGTATCCTGCTTGTGAAACTTGATTAATGTGAAGTGGTTCCAAGTTAACTGCTGCAGACTTTGGCAGGGGATCTTCTGGCAAGGTAAGGACCACAGCATCCTGTCATGAACATGAGGTTCGATGGCACTAGACCAGGCCCCTGTTCGATGCAGGGTTTACTAAAGTGAGGTCCAGCCGTTGGCTTCAGCGGTGCGGTGCCCAAGGACACTAGATGGAGCAGTAGAGCAGTCATGCTCTGAAAATACAGACCCTCAGGGCTAAGATCCACTAGCATCTTTGGTTTGATGGTGGTGCTGGTTAAATCATTAGTTTAAATTTGCTTCCAACTTGGGCATTTTTATTTTCTCACAATTATTTAACCATTGCAGACTATCTGATGAAAATATCTAGTGGTTTTTTGCTCCTTTTTTATTTCAAGAGTCTGGACTCAAAGGCTGTTTGTTGTAGGTGCCCTTATCTACAAGCCAAGGAAGAAAGAGAGCAGCCACGTGAAGCAGGTAGTTCTAAAATGCTTCCAAGAGCATTATGTCACCTGATCCCTTTTCTAGTTCAGAGCATTCAACAGATTTCATCAAAACTGATCCGCTTCCCTCAGCCTCCTACATTTTCCCCATTAGAACAGGTTTTCAGCTCATAAGCACCAGCACCTTTTCTAAATCATGAGTAGCATATCTAGTGAAGACAGCTCAACAACACAGTGTGACACGATGCAGCAACGGGGAAGTATTTCTTATACTTTTTTTGCTATTTATTCCTTATAGGTCACTGTTAGTTGCAGGATCAGGACCCCATTGCACCAGGTTTTATAAAGATGCATTAACATCTCCCCTTACTTCCAAAAGAGATGACACTGTTCTTTTGGGACAACTACTACACTAGCTAAAATGGATGCGGTACCCAAAATCCACTGAAGCTTCTGCTCTCACCCTGCTGCCAAACATGGCTGAAGCGTAACTCAAGAGTAAAGAGCACTGCTAAGTATAGCAGGCGTAGCACAAAGCTCAACAAATTGCAAACGCTGTTTCCTTTATTATTAGCTATTCTGCTCTCAGATTATAGCTGGTTAGCTCATATTTAAAAAAAACAAACCACCAAACAAACCACACCCAAGCATAACGGTTTTTCCACTGAAGGTGCTGCCGCGCTCCCAGCATATTTTAACCTGACTTTAAGAGATGTAGAGGGGAAGAAAAGTGCATGTAAATTAATAAAGAAGAAAGTAATAATAGCAGTAAATTCTCATCACCTCAAGAGTGCCCAGTTTATTAATCATAAGACAGGAAAAGCGCATGATAATGGATCTAGTCCCTCACCCAGCCTCCTCCTGTTACCTCCAGTCTCTACCTCCCAGACATTTATCTCCTCTTTCTGCTCCTTTCCGGTGCCTCAGCTGTGAGTTCTCCTGTGTTTCTCCCAGGATACAATTTTAAAAGAGAGTAATGATTCTGGTATAAATGCTGACACAGAGCTGTTTCACTGCGCACTTAGCTGTAGCTCTTCTCCATTCTCATCAAGTGGAGGAATCGCCATGATCTGTCACACCTCTGGCTCTGTCCAGGTCAGGTGGCTGTGCCTCTTCAAACGCACAAGGCATTAAACACTCAGCTATGCAATTAGACAAGGCCTGGATCTTTAAATCTGCAGTGGCAGTGGTGTAAGTTTCTCATTAAAAAAAAAAAAATCTATTACTGAAAGAAAAAACCCAAGTATTTAAGTACAAGTTCTCATGAAAGCAGTGCTTGCTTCCTACTCCGAGCCCCTCCTTTAAGGGTTTTCCCCTGGGATTTCATGACATCAATGCTGGTTCTACGCCGCTCTGCCCCTGAACCACCTACGCAGCCTCTCAGCTCTGCCGCAGGCTGGATGCGCTCTCTTCCCTTGAAAGACACCCCAGCAGCACCCACTGCTCCAAGCAGCGGCACTTCCTACACCAGCTGGTTTGGGCTCATCTCCTTCCCCTCCTGCCTGCGAACAAAACCACTGAAACGCCAGCAACCGAGAGATCATGCTGGTGCCTAAACCAGCGCTGATGCGTGTAGGTGTCCCTCCCAGAGAGCATCCCCAGCAGCTGAGGCCACGCATGCACAGCCCACCTACCACTCCAGGACACGCACCAGCTATTCTCACACCTAGGTAGCTGGTGAAACCCTTTTTCCACTCCAGTGCCCAGCTCTCTTACCCACAAGCTTTTGAGGAAGTGGAAAATTCTACTTTAGCAAACCCCACCGACCTTCCCACTGTGTTCACACGCCACTTCTACCCTCCTGCTCGGAAGGTGTTACCTGCAGAAAGGCACCCAAGGCACCCCATGCCTGGGGTCCTGGCTTGAGCTTGAACAGAACAAAATCCGTTCAGTGATTTTACTTTCCAGTTCAGTCTCTTATAAGTAACTGCATTTTCTGAAGTTAACAGCAGATTTTCACAGACGGTGTCTGCTTCTGGCAGTGACAGCACTCAAAGTTTACAGTTACTGCCAAGGATTGGATTGTGCAGAAAGGCTCTTGCTTAAAGCTGCTCCTAAAGAGACCAAGGTCACCGCTAAATCTCTTACCACGCTGGGGGTGCAGAAAGGCCGCACCTGTGGGGAGGAGCAGCAGACAGGACAGGTGACCCTAAACTGACCAACAAGGGATTCCATCCCATACACATCATTCCCTATAAAGCTGAGGGACCACAAGAGTCAAGCTCTCTTCTTCAATGGCTAGTGCCCGAGGAGGACTCTATTGTTTCTGCCTTCGATCCGAATCCATACATTCCAGAATTGAGCTCCTAAATCTGGTTCCCATCTGCCACTGAGTCCAGTCTGGGAGTTTCCCAGTGCCTGCTCTCAGCACCAGTGGTGACAGTGACGTAATTGCCATTGGGGGAGGTGGGTTTGATACTGGGTTTGTAGATATTTGTATATATTCCATTTTATTATTATTATTTTCTTGAAAGCTGTTTTAGTTTTCTTTTCCAATCCATAAGTGTCTCTCCCTTATCCCCTTTCTCTTCCCCTTTGGGAAGGGAGAGAGGTTAATAGAGAGCATCTGCCATTCATCTAGTGGCTGGCCCAGCCCTAACTATTGACACCCAGGCATCCCATTAGCCACGTGGCCTTCTTGCCATCCACCTTCCTGCCCAACCAGCTTTCCTAAGATAGAGAGACCTTCTGAGGAAGCACATGAAGCTTGTGCAGTGCAGAGTCAATAGGATGTCCTCTGCTCACACACCCCAACTACACAACAGAGGCTCAAAACAGCCAGGCTTTTGGGATGACGTTTCCTTGCTGCACAAAACACCCCAAGCTGCTGCACACAGCTGGACATCAAAATGCTGGCACTGAAGCTCAACCTGAGGGTCAGTATTTTATTTCTGCATTTCCAAAACTGCCTGTGGTGGTAGAACCTTGCTTGTGACTGCTCAGTATTCGGGTGCTCCATTTCTGAAGGGAGGAGCTGACACTGGGGCTTTATTTCATCATGGTGCAGGATGTGGCTTTGGGCCACTGCCATTAACCAGCCGACTAAAGGGAAAAGAAAGCACAAGATGTTTCATCACTGCAGACTTTTCTTCATTAGAACACTCAAATTTCAAAGCTAAATTTTGACAAGAGAATTGTTTCTGCTAATAGGCTGGCACTAACATTTCATGTCCCTATCCTGGTCATCTCTGGAAGGTAAGAAGTTATCCCAACTGAAGACAGAACAGTTGGGCTCAGGATTAGGATCAGCTGCTTCAGCCCACCAGAGCTGACAGGTAATGAAGGCATACAGATGGGAGGATTTGGGTGGTGGTGGTGGTATGTTTTTATTTTCTCTCCTAACTAACTTGGGTAGAGGCGTATCACATTCCCAAGAGCATCCTGACACTTTGTGCTTGTTTTTCCAGCATATTTCTTGTTCAGAAAAGTCTGTCCCCAAAACCATGGAAGAAATCACAGAATTGTTGAGGCTGGAATAGACCTCCAAGATCATCAAGTCCACCTGCTGCATGTAAGACCGAGTCAGCAGCAGCTTCTGATCAGCACAACAACGCTAAGAACAGGGCTGGTGGTGTTTTGGGTTTTTTTAGGCCCCGGTGCTAAGGGCTAGACCCACTTCTACTATTCTGGTAAACCAAAAAACCCAAGCTACAACTGTGGGTAGAAGGAGGAGGAGAGGTAACAGACAGCAGACGCAGAGGTCCTGTGGGACGTACCGAGATGAAACCCGAGAGGACAATTCCATATACCAGCACAGTTACCTGCAGTCCCCGCTAACTCCTCAGCATTGTCCTGTCCAACACTGCCACCCATGTCCAGCAACCACGGGTTTATAAAGCTGGCGGGGGGGGGGAATAAAAAGCAGCCTGCTAGAGCATGCAAATCAGGTACAGCATCAGCTTTTTTTGATCGGCATTTAAAAATATTGTTAGAGTAGCATATGCTGGTTTTAATGCACGGTCCTTAAAAACCTTAACAGCAAAGGAGCTGCTGCTTGCCAGTATGGGAGCGTTGACTGCATAGGCTGTTTTGTTGCTGAGATGACAGACACTTGAAGCTCTACACAAAGACTTCGCTAGATTCCACAGGACACCACTGGCCATGAGATAAATGCATGAGCCATAGCACTAAATATGGCTTTTAAACATCTCAGTGATCTCAGATCACCAAATACAAAAGATCACAAGATGCTACCAGGTACCTACTGGAGGATTAAACTTGAAGGCTGAATTGAAGGTATAGGTTGAGCAAGTTGGGAACAGAGGGAAACCTTCAAACAACAAACCAACCACCTTAAGCCTTTAATCCCAACAGGGCAGGGAAAAGAAAGTTGAGAAAGGCAAAATATTTTCTTGCAGCAGCAGTATCTTATAGCGAATAAATGAAACATGACAATACTCCAGAAGAACTTTACTCATTTGTTCAATTGAGGGAATATTTTCAATAGCTTCCACTATTTTTCTGTCACAATGCTAAAGAACAAGAGTTGCTGATGTTCAGAGCACTGACTGAACATCACTAGTCCCCAGACAACTTTATCACTAAATTATACTGCTCTTTAAAGTCATTCTAACATGCAACTCTTATCACCACCTTTACTTTGAGAGTTATTAACACTGGGAGCTCCTCAAAAGCTTAAATAAGGAGACTATAACAGCACCCAATACTCAAAATAACCAAACATCTATACATAGCATGTAGGTATGAGGAGATGAGAGGAAGTTTCTGTTCTAGAGCGGTGACTAAAGACCACGTGGTATGTTGTACCACGTCAAAAATGCCATTAGGTATTTACGTATCCGAGTTCCACTCCATGAGGCTTAAAAAGCAGAGCCACAAGCTCTCTTTTTAGATTAGGAAGTTTAGCTCAACGTGGCTTTAAGAAGAAGGAGGTGGGGTGGGTGGAAAAGGAGAAAAGGGAAATGAAAGATGTAATTTGGGAAAAACGCGCCTTCCTTTAAGTAAAAGTATTAAGTTCAGAAAAAAACCCCCAACCTTATTTTACTGCTTATGTAGCAGAGCGATGAAATATTTCCTTTTATTAATCAGACAACTGCATATGGTATTCAAAATCTGATAGCAACAACTCTTCCTGTTGCCAAAAACATCTTACGAATGCGTGTTGATCTTGTTACTGTACTTTCACCATCACCTACTAGGGAGACACACGGAAAACTGAGCCTTCAAAAGCAGGACACGTACATCCACACATAGCAGAAGCAACGAAGGACAAAAGAGACAGTTTCTTGGTTTTCTTTTGAAATACTTCGGTGCTTAGGAAAGGACTTTCAGATTTTGCCGTATGATGTGAAAGCAGGTACATGAAAAGACTGATTATACTTTGATTTATATAACTGATACTCTATCAGTCTGCAATAGGTTGTTCTAGTATAAGGGGCTAATGGCAACGCTCTAAGAAGAAAGTTCTCAATATCCTTTTAATATCTGAGTTTGAAGCTGGCAAAGATTGGGATTTTTTTAGATTTTTTTTTTTAGTTTTTAAATCAAACTCATCAATCCCCAGTTCCTCCTCTCCCTTGATCAGTCTGGTTTATTAATATTCAAGATTTTGGTGAAAGACAGGCTGAAGGCAAATTTTAAAAAATTACTAACATAGTTTCCCTCCTTTTCAACTGTTGGAAGCAAAATTCCATCCGTTTCATCAGCATTTGCCTTCCATTCCTTTTCTCCCTCACTCTCAGTCATCTTTTAACAGGACAGAGAAAGTTGCCATCTTAAAAAAGGCAGAGCCTATGCAGGGAAGGTGAAGAGTTTCATGATACCCCCCTACACTTACAATGGAAGTCCAATGAAGTATGAAAAGCAGTATTTTACTCGGCTTTCATACACAGTTTTACTCCTTCTTCAACCAAACTGAAAGGGGAAAAAAAAAAGCCATCTACAAGAACCAGAAGTGTGGAAAGCCAGTTTTGGTTCTAAATGCAAAGCAGGAAGTCTTGTGTGCTAATCCCGGAGGAAAAAAACCAAACCAACCAAACCCAAAACCAAAAAGAAGTTATTTTGACGGCAAATGAGAAATTCTATTTCAAGAAGTCTCAGGAGTAACTCCAAGGGTGTTTTTTGTTTGCTCGGCTTGCATTTTAATAGGCAAAGCCTGCCATTTTAACAGGCAAAGCAGTCCCTAAAACACCTTCAAAAGGTGAAGTAACCACATTCAAATTATTCTTCATACATCAGATTCAGGCTTCAATTATATCATAATCACCGTGCACAACAAAAACAACTCGCAGATACAGATGGCAGCTCCCTTCCACACTCATTTTGCAGATTGGCCAGGACCAAGTCTCATTCTCGCACTGAAGCTACTTCCACAGAGCTGGCCAGAGACACTCTCCCCTTTCAGGCTCCAGCCCAGTGACTGCTGAAGCCAAGCGGGAGCACTGTGAAGGCTCCACAGTGCAACAAGGCTCCCTTGAGCAGCCAAGCCACAAGAAGGCACCAGGGCTTCACCAGTTAGAATACTGATCCCACCTCAACCATTCACTTTTTAAGTCATCTTTGCGTTCCTTATAAAGATATGTGATAACTACACAGGAACCCCACTCCTGGGCAGCAGAGGAAGGGTTAGAAGGCAAGAGAAAGCCTCCTTACTGTCAGAACTGGTCACAAGACACAGGACTGAGATTGCCATCCTGTGTCCTGATGCTAAAGGGCAAACATTTGACACTTTACACACTGAGAACTGCTCATCTTACAGACTAAATAATGTAAGTATGCAATTACTTCATTGTACAATCTGGAAGCAACCCTTCAAACCAGAGGCTGTGCAAACATTTTATTCTGTCCTAGCTTTGGAAGAGAACCTCTTGCCGTAATATTAACGTGTAAGAGCACACGTATTCCACTTTTATTTATTTTAGGACAAACTCAACACGTTTACTTAAAAATTATTCAAATGGGTAAGCTAAAGAACTTGGCACTGTTTATTGCACACCACACAGTGTTTTCTCAGGCTGCTAAAGTTATCAAACCCAAAACCTCCACCAAGAGAGGTGGTTGGTGAGAAGGACGGACTAGAGTACACATCCCCCATTAGCTGGCAGGAAACCCAAACAGGAGAGAAAAATTAGAAGCCCAGCTTCAAGTCTTCTATTGTGCACAGAAGTTCACACCAAGCACGACCAAACCTCTCTACACATCATAGAGAAGACCACAGTTCACAACTGAAAACACGTGCCCTTTTCACAACACAAACTGAAGGCACCCACAGAAGTTATCGACTACCAACAGCCAGCAGAGGATTGTTATCTACTCATTTTGCTGCTTAAAGTTCCTCCTTTAAGTCTCCTACAGTTTTAAAAGGTACAAACTGGAAAAAAAAAAAAAAAAACAAAATCAAAGAAAACCAAGCCGCCAAAAAGCCCACCCTCCTAAAATGTTTCTGGCTCTCACCAAAAATGTTATCTAAGGGAAGACCTCAGGATTCTTAAGCCTTAGTGCTACCCAAGCCTGAACTCAGAACAAATTGAGACACATTGCAAACAATAGAAAGAGCTTACCCAGAGCCCTGTGAAGCAAGTTATTTAAAGTCAAAATAACCTCTAAAGTATTTCAGGATAAATTAGAGGAGAAATAAAAATAAATATTTGGTGTTTAACATTTGTAATAAAGTTAAACCTAAGCCAAAGACAGAAGCAGTATTACTGCATCAAAGAATTATCTGCATTAATGCATTAACAAATGAAAATAAAATTGTCTAAAAGAGGGATTTTACAGTACATACTAGATCATACCTCAGAGGCCTTAATTAGTTTTTTCCTCTTTATGAACAAACTTTGATTAAAGATTCCTCAATAAACCGTTCTATTACTAAAAACACATTTTCAGTAGACCTTTAACACTTTCTGTTGGCTTCTCTTTCAAATCAAAAGCAAATACAGCATACTGCAAAGAACAGCACCAAAAGAACAACATTTAGAAACAAAATAATACTAACCTCACCCTTCAGGAGAAAGCTGCAGCGTAGCAACATTGAACAGCTCTTGGAAAGCACTGGTGGAGGAGACACATTAAGACGTAACTACCTCCATATGAGGTGTTTATTGGATTACAAGAAGTAACACCTGTGGCTGAAAGCTTGTTAGGCTGTTGCAGACCTCAGGGATGTTATTTTTTATAGCGTTTGTGTGCATGCTTTGTCCTGTTCTCTTTCAAACCATGGAAGGAGTTCCATGTCTATAGAGGTGTTTTTAGGGCTGCATGGTTAATAAACGTTCCTGAAAACTTGGTGGTAGGAAGAGCGCAGGGGAGGGAAAACTGCTCGGTGTAAGATGTGGCGAGTCAAACATGAACCTAAGAGGATCTTTATAGAATCATAGAATGGTTTGAGTTGGAAGGGACCTTTACAGGTCATCTAGTCCAACCCCCCTGCAGTGAGCAGGGACATCTAAAAGTAGATCGGGTTGCTCAGAGCCCCATCCCTCCTGACTTTGAATGCTGCCAGGGTTGTTTCTCTGGGCAACCTGTGCCAGTGTTCCACCACTCTCATTGTAAAAAATGTCTTCCTTGTATGTAGTCTGAAACTATCCTCTTTTGGTTTAAAACCATCACCCTTTGTCCTGTTGCAACAGGCCCTGTTAAAAAGATTGTCCTCATCTTTCTTACAAGCCCCCTTTAAGTACTGAAAAGCTGCAAGAAGGTCTCCTTGGAGCCTTCTCTTCTCCAGGCTGAACAACCCCAACTCTCCCCTGTCCTCACAGGAAAGGGGTTCCAGCCCTCTGATAATTTTTGTGTTCCTCCTCTGGCCCCTCCCCAACAGGCCCACCTCTTTCCTGTGCTGAAGACTCCAGAGCTGGATGCAGGATACCAGGTGAGGTGTCATCAGAACGGAGTGAAACAGTAGAATCACCTCCCTGAACCTGCTGGCCACGCTTCTTTTGCTGCAGCCCAGGATAACAATTAGCCTTCTGGGCTGTGAGCTCACATCACTGACTCACATCCAGCTTTTCAGCCACCAGCACCCCCAAATCCTTCACCGCAGGGCTGCTCTCAATCCCTTCATCCACCAACCTGCACTGATACTAGGGATTGCCCCGACCCAAGCACAAGACCTTGCGCTTGGCCTTATTGAACTTCATGAGGGCCCACTTCTCAAGCTATAGTAGATTATATCATACAAGTCTTACAGTAATTGATGATTATAAATATAGTCCTTATCCACCACAGTTTATTCTGCTGTCCTTTAGTCTGTGAAGAAAAGACTCATTCATGTTGTAAGTAAAAAGGGAACTGATGCTGATATAGTAATTGCTGAGTGTGCAGAAGTGTGATTTAAATAGCTGGAGAGTGAAAACAGATGGAGGAATTACAGCATATGAAAGTCTGCTCTTCTGTTTTTCCTCTTTCAATTGGTAGTCCCTTGTACGAGCCCTCTCTCTTTTCTTTTGTGCTATGATTCAGGATATATGCCTCTTCCCTTCTATGCTTTCTGAATACCTACCATCATAATCCATGACAGACTTCTTGTTGCTTTTTAATACTGAATTCCCTTGGACAAGGTCTATTTAGGATCTCTAGAAATTGTAATGACGTTAAACTAACCTTCATTTTTTTCCTCATATGCAGACATCTGTTACAGTAGTCCTCGCCACCTTGTCTCAACTCCAATAGCTCTCTCCTTAGCGACTTTTCTGACTCAGTTGAAGGGTGGATGACAATTGTCATTATCTCATGCCCAGTTCCTAAGATCAGACTGCTGGTGGCATTCAGGTACCTACTTTGATCTTTGAGCACTGCCACGAGTTAGGAAACCAAATGTCTTTGAAATCCAGCCCAATAACAACCCTGGTCCTCAACTCACCCCTTGGGAAGAGCTTATTGGAGAGAAAGGTCTGTGAAATGCATGGTTTTTCTTGTCAGGCCTTGTCTAGAAATGGACTAGAACACATTCACCTGGAGTGGAGAGCTTAATATCAAAGTTAAGAAATGCAGGAGAACCTGACTAAAAGGAAGAACAGTTTGGAGTCACTCCCAGTACCAGTCTCAGGCAAGTGAAAGCATTTAGATAGCCGGAAATGTAGGTAGGGTAGCATCAGACATAGCACTTCCTACCTTCCAGTTTCTGCCAAGAAACGAAGACACCTACAACTCCTTGTGATCTATCTCCAAAGACCTACCTAGGAGGTTAGACACCCTATTGATATGACCTGGTACAAATACCAGAGCTCTTACACTAACACACTGACTAGCATCACCTACCAGAGAAAATCCCGTTCACTGGACCCTGGACTGGGTGCATGGAAAAATTACAAGGTCAAAACCTGATAAAAACTTTAGTTTTATTCAAAATTGGCAGCTGCATTCCTCCTTTGCTAAGCCGGGCAAGTTTCTGTTGTTTGGGGTTTTTTTTATTTTCCTGTGCCACGGGGTATTTTTGGGTTAGTGAGCTCTGAAAGCAAAAATAAGAAGCAACCACCAAGTAATTATCAAGAAAGCAGGCTGAGCAAAGAGTGTATCTTTTTGCTATGAGTCTTCCTTCCTGAGGAGGACAGAGCAGGCTTCAGCGATCCTGTCAGCTTGCATGAGATACAGGAAATGCCTGCTCGAAGCTGATTTCCTCAGGCTGCTTCACCACGTCCATTTAAGACATCCAGTCAGCCTGCTATTCCCGCAGGGCTGTGTTTTTCTTTGTGATAAGCAATACCAAGGCAAAGGACCTTAAGGCTCATTAGCTCAGATACAATTAAGCAGCATTGAAGAGAAGCTTCAGCTTTTAGACTGAAGAGATCTGAGGAAGAATTCTTAAGGATAAGGCACCTTATGAGATCTAAGAACAAGAGTTTTAAAGTTTACTTGCACTCAGAAGCATCATCAGACATCTGACATAGTCAGACAACAATGTAAGGACTGATCAGGTAAACTGACCCTGTCAAATAATGTTTATTTCAGCTACTGCAAGCATAAGGTTTTCCCTCTTACATTACTAAGGCACAGAACCAAGGACTGAGCATGTTGCTGGAGATTAAAAAAGAAAAAGAAAACACTAAACAAAATCACTTCAATCAGCAGGTGAAGTAATCGACTCACGAATGCTACTCCTCCTCCTGCAAGATTCTTCATTCAAATACAGGTCAGATACAGCAGTACATGACACCTTAGCAATGGCTTTGGAGACCTAAATTAAGGGAAACAATTACCCTAGAGCAGATTCTTGTGAAGAAATTTATCAAAGGTCAGAATCAGATGATAAAGAAGTTGAACAGACATTGCTTCATGTTTGAAATATTGTGGGAAGAGGCTTTTCTTGCATGGAAGCTCATACTGCCGTTATTGAGTTGTACTTGCTTTCCGCATGGTGTTTCCATCATCGTCTGCGTTCTTCCCTCCCTTAGCACTGAAGGGTTATAAAGGAGTGGATTAGGTTTCCAAGTGAGTTGATTTCTTCCCTGAAATCCTACTTTTGTAGGTGAACATGGCAGCAGAAAGATCACTGGCTGGTAAAGCAGAAAGTGTAAAGTTTGTCTTGGGAAGACTTTGAAATATCTGAAGATCCTGAACCACAACACAGGCTGAATGGGAGGTGACTGGTTGAGTTCCTCACCCACAGTCAGTGACGTGACTCTGTCTTCTGATGCTGGTGAATTCTCATGATCAGCTGTGGCAGCAGGGAAAGGCATAAGGTACAACCTTCCCAAAGTAGGCCAATTACTCTAGAAGCACACACTAATATGGCATCTTCTACGCTATAATTTAGTAAAATTTTTAGTAAAATATTACCATAACAAGTAGAAAATAGGTTAGTTTGTTAGTGCCCACTATAGAACTGAAACTTATTACCCACCCTCACCCCTACCCACAAGCCTTAGGACACCTTTCTGGATGATAATTGTTTTCTCTCTGTGAAATGCTAAAATCCCTGTTTTGAATAATGAATGTCAGATGTCTGTCTTGCTGCCAGATCATCTTCATTTTCCAGTCCTAGAAACTGCTTGAATTGCTCTGATCCACTCTGTGCGCTCTGCGGATGAGGCCGCTTGCAAATAATAGTGGATTTCATTTGCTGTGATGATTTCAAAGAGGATGTTGTCAACGTCATACTTCTTGGCTACAGGGAAGAAATAAGGAAATCAGCTATATGAGAATAAAGTCTTGATTTACAATGTTTCCTCCTTTACACACTGGAAGGGGATTTCCTTCCTTTCCACTTCTGTGCCTGGTCAGGCCTTCACAAAGACTACAAGACTGGGTCCACGAGATAGGTCTCTCTCTTGGAGAAACAACCCATGAATTGTGCACATTTCACCTTCAGGAGTCTCTGGTTAATTGATCTCTAGTCATGGAAGGATCTGCAATCCTGCAGACAAGTCACATTCCCCAAACCCTCCCATGCCTTGCCAGCTACAAAAACAAGATGCTTGAAATTCATGTCACATCCAGAATCTCCAGTTCTTTTCATATCTGCCAGCACAGCCTACAGAGGTGCTGAGACATCAGCAGACATTCTAGCTGGGTATGACAGTCTGCCTTCCCAGTGAAGAGAAGAATGCATGGAATGAGTGTTTCTTGTGCCCTGCAGCAACGCTTAACCATTGCTGTGCCCCCAGGTTCTAGTTTTGGGATGGAACAGAACGTGAACAGTAATAATTTGTTGGCGTAACCATTTCTGATGTAAAGCTTCCATCCCAAATTCATCAACTAAAAAGAGCAAACTCAGTTTACTTCATGAAGGCCAGTTATCCTAGCGTAGGGATGGTGTCATTCATCCTTTTGACAAGGCTTCTCTAAACAACTCACAAAACACAAGATTCTCTGTTGCTACCTCTACCACAGTGTCCTAGTAGTTATTCTCTAGTAAATAAGACAGCAATAGAGAAACTAGTTACTAGAAGAATTACTGAGTCATTGCACGTAGATTGCATTAGAATAAAACCCGCTCATGATCTGAGGCAGATTGAAAAAATGTACCAAAAACTTATTACACAGCTCATTCAATAGAGTTCCTTACAGTCTGGCATATCTTCCACTGCTGTCACCACGCAGCCTCTCAAGTGAATTGCTCCTAGTGGTTCTTCTCCCTGGTGAGGACATGAAATCAAAATGAAACTCAACACTTCTGAAACTGTTCACATGCTAGTATCTGGCTACAACTTCAGAACGGAAACAAAAGCATTTGCTAACATAGGATGTCATGCAGGAAACCAGGGGATCCTCACTCTGCATGTGACGTGGAAGGTGAGGGGTGTGGTATGAGGAAGATCTGCAAATCAATAGGAAATCTCTTTTGGGATTTGGAATTCAGGATCTGCAGAGTATTTGGTATGTCCTGAACAAAGGTACAAGAAGAATATAAGCCCTGTGCCAATTATAACTTTTCTTTTGATGTCACAATGAATAGAAAAAAAAGATTAGGTACAAAAAAAAGTAGATCTTAGAAGTATTCTTATCAAGCAGCAGGAGCAGCTATACCCTTATTTACAATTCGGCCTCTTGTGCGCTTCAGGACTGTGACAGTCAAAGAACGGGTGAAGATGTATTTTTGTGGGCCTAAATTTGAAAGAAGCAGCCCCTAGAAGCTGACACATCTCAGCCCTTTGGGAGGGAATGCCCAGGGTGGGAAAGGCCAAGTGGGAATAGAGAGGTCAGAAACTCCTCAGTGTTGAATCTCCAGTGTGTCTACACTACCTCTGCCAAGCGTGACAGGCACAGCATGAAGCACCTGTAGCCCACAGTGGCACTGCTCCTGCAGCAGTGCAGGATGAAATAAAACCTGGGGGCTGAATCTACCCGAATACCAGCTTTTGGGGAGCAGGTTTTGCCTGTGGCAATGCTCTCTCCTTTCTCAGGGCTGCTTTTCCAGCGGATGGCTACACTGTGTGAGCACAAACAGCCTCCATTGTCCTGCTTGGTCTTCTCCGCCACATATTCCCATGCAAATACTCCTTTCAGATCCTTCTACACGGCATTAGCTTTAAAACAAGCAGGGAAATAAACCAAATGTCTCTTACTCCAGCAGGATCATAGTAGTGAAGGTATGCAGGGTCCTCTCTTAAAACAAACTTTCTCACTTTCCAGTTCTTCCTCCGATGTCCCTAGGAAAATTCAAAAACAGGAATGTTGTGAACTGCTTTGCCTGCAAGCGCTTACAGTCAGCTTACCCACACGTGGAAGAACAGGCAAACAGAAAAGGGAAAAGCTGGATATTTTGGACAGGAAATATTTGCTGGAGTAGGACTTGAACCTGGTCTTTCTGCAACCTGCTGTTTTGCACCACACTGTTTTTTCTTTTTATATTTGTACAGAGCAGAACAGCTTCAATATGGGAGATTCCCCTAAACACGTATCATAGTCTGATGGTTAAGATGTTCACATGCAGTCTGTGAGAACTGGGCTTAAATGCTTGCCAGAAAACACGGCTGCAAAATGTCTTGCAGGAAGGTACCTTGAACTATTGGCAAGAGCGAGTTGAAGGTCCTTCTCTCCCTGCAAAGACAACCACGACCACCACCAAAAGGCTTATCTGGCTGAAGCACCCTGGAGAGGTTTTGTGGCTGGGAAGCTCAAGCAGAAGTAACACCACCTTCCAATATGGATGTAGATGCCTCATTGCCTATTTTCAAAGCTGAAACGATGGGTAGAGGAAAATCCACATCTGCTGAAAAGTATGTTCAGCAGAAGCAGTGACACTTCCAAGTAATGAACCACAGCTCACTGAGGGTGACCAAGGCCAGGCTAACACTGGTGGAAGACTGTCTTGAATCACTTCCTCTCAGCATTTCAAAATACTAAATTTCTCAACTAGCTACGCTGTTTGCAAGGAAGCTCTTACTAATGAGGCAGATGTAAATGTGACAGGGTAAAAGCTGGCAGAAAGATGTGTATCTAATTTCTTCCATTGCTTTTGAGTAATCAGAGCAAAACAAATACAAGTGAGCACCACCAAAAAGTGGAGGTTCAGTCTTGACATTAAGAAAAATTTATTTACCAAAAGCGTGGTCAGACACTGGAACAGGCTTCCTAGAAAGGGAATCAATGCCTCGTGTCTTGTCAGTCTTTAAACGTGCATTTGGAAAATGCCCTTAATAACATGTGTTAACCTTTGGTCAGCCCTGAACTGGTCAGGCAGTTGGACTAGATGATCATTGCTGGTCCCTTCCAACTGAATTATTCTCTTATCTTAATTGAAGAATCCTGGTCTTGCCTTCAGTTCACTACCATCTGCTTGCAATGGCCTCAGAAAGTAAATCTCTTACCATGACATTCACCACATTGCTTAAAGTTTTGCTGGAAAGGCAGGTATACAGTTATCTTCCGACTTACAGATGGGACAGGATCAAACGTTCGTGACTGAAAGGACTCCTTTACTCAGGTTTGCTGAAAAACTCTGTGAAAATTGGCAACTGAATCCAGTTGTGTATTCAGAGGGACACTGGATTGGACTCCTTCTTACCTGAGTTCAGTTCTGCATTGTACCAACGACTCATCCCATCTTCTGCTTTAGCACTCTTTCCTAATTAAAACTATAAACTGTTGTAGTGGGTCTGGCTGAGCTGGTTTTCCACACAGCAGCAGTGGTTTTGTGCTGGGAGCTAGAAGGGTGTTGATAACACGCCCGTGTTGTGACTACTGCTGAGCAGGGCTCGCACAGCACCAGGGCTCTTCCCAACATTCACCCCCTCAGTGGGACGGGGTGGGAAAGATCTTGGGAAGGGACACAACCAGGACAGCTGACCCGAACCGACCAAAGGGATATTCCACGCCATATGACATCAGCTCAGCTATAAAGCTCGGGAGAAGGAGGAGGAGGAGGGGGGCCGTTCCTGTGTCCTCCAGAGCAACCGCTACGCATCTTGGAGCCCTGCTTCCCAGGGAGTGGCCAAACATCAACTACTGATGGGAAGTAGAGAATAACTTTGTTTTCCTTCGCTTCTGCGTGCGGATTTGCTTGGCTTTTGCTTCTATTATTATTAAACTGCTTTTTGTTTCTCATCTGATTTTCCTCCCCTTTCTTTTTGCTCTGCTGAGGAGGGAGAGGGGAAGGAAAGGTGGGGTGATAGAGCGGCTTGATGGGCACCTGGCGCTCAGACAAGGTTAACACACCACAACTGTTTAATTTCATAGTGACAACAAAAAACCTTCCAATGTTGGGCAAAAGCCCTGCTGCCATGCTACAGCAAGTGTTCTTTGTGCAAGGGGAAGAGGGACAGAGGTGAAACCTGTCAAGCGTGGAGCTGGCATAGGCTAGTTTCTCTCTTCTCTAAGCTTTCAGGTGCAAAAGAGTAATCTTGCATCCATGCAACATCAACTCAGTGACAGGATGAAACACATGCAATACTGACCTGTTTCAGCAAACATCCTTGTTTGACTACTATGCCTCTGAATTCTTCTTTCAGGACCACATCATCATCACTAGAATTTCCCTCGCAGAAAAACCCACTGTCTGGCTGCATGACCACAAGAGAAAATTCAGAAGTTACACAGCTGCTGCATAGTTCTGTACATATACAAAGCAGGCTTCACTTCAGCTTCTCTCCACCCTGTTTTTTGCCACCCAAAAAAACTAACCCTTTTACTGGAAAAATCTCCCAGCAAAGTTGAGGAGCTCTCCAAGTCACCATGGAAGCATTTAGGTGTGAGGCAGGATTACACCAATAGGTCTCAGGGCATCTGAAGAGAGCTGGAGCATCTGTGTATATGCCAGTGCCTCCATTCTCCATGATTCTCGGTGTCACATTTCCTCCACAATGGACAGGCTGCCTCAATGTCACCGGTTTTTAAATGCACCGTTCATAAGAAGCAACACCAGTACAGCCAATTCCTGCACCCAACACATCCTTCCTCTTCCTCCACCCATCACAAGCTTCTAGAATTTGGGAATAAGAAATACTCCAAGTAGGCTGCCTTCTCCAACAACAAGAACTGCCCGTAGTTTTTGAAATGCACAATTTTCTATAGCTGTGATGTGTGCACTTAGCACAGGCTGTCTCAGGATCCATGCACCAGATCCCTTCCACTACAGATAGATTGGGATGGTACTTTCTGAAACCTTACACTGCTCAAATGATGTGAATGTGGGGAACCATCTGTACGGCTTAGAGGAAACGTCTATGCTGCCTACTTGTATGATAGCAAGTCAGACATTGACCCGCTGTGGCCTCCTCAGACCACATGAGTACTGAATCAAACCAGAAACAAGCTGAAAGCAGGCAGAGCACACCTGGGCTGCTGGGAGAAGTGTCCCAGGTAGCCAGGAGCTGGGATGGCCACAAGGATGCCTTCACCAGCAGTGTCTGTGCTTCCACTGCTACACAGGTAAAGTCAAAGGAAAACAAATGAAGTAACAGGAGATTCATTTTGCTGAAGTTGAGTGGTTCTATGTGGTAAACACAAACAGAATTGTCATATTTAAGCATTTTACTTGACAGAAGGCATACTTTGTTTGCATAAGTTCATCAGCCAAACATCTTTAAAACAGGATTTGACTGTGATCGTTACATTACAGGTTCTTTAAATCGAACTACAGAATATGAAGCAATAAATTGGAAAAGTTGGATAAGCTACTCGGGACAGATGTTATTTGGAGATATTAAAAACTTCTGCTTCTCTACTCAACAGCAAGCTCTGTCTGTGTGTGTGTGTGTGTGAACATGCTGTGTCAGATTTGATGGCTCTGCACAAAAATGGGTTTGTAGCTTGTGCCACTCTGAGAAGTCCCATGATAATGAATTACTCTCTGCTCTTCCACTGAATCATCGGGGAAGTGATAGCTAAATTCTAGTTACTGCTAAAATTACCAAACAAAAGCCCAAGTTAAAAAAAGAACCCAGCTTGATCTCAGCACTCAGTTCACCATTAGAAGAGTGCCAGAAAAAAAAGTCCTGCTTATAAATATTACAGTGAGCCAGTTCATTCTGAGTGTCATGTAGAGAAAGACAGTTAACATGAATCTCTCCATTTCTGTACAATCTTTTTGCCAGGATTTAAGAGGAACCCCCAACAAGAAGTCTGAGGAAAGCAGAGCATCAGCAAGTCTGGGACAAAAAAACCAACCCAGCATACAACACTCACAAAGTAATAGTAGGCATCGCAGAGATCTAAGAAGGGGGTGTCTGACAGTCCCTCGGCAGCAGCCTTGGAGGTATCTCCTGCAGGCTGTAGGTAGCCTTCACTCAAGAGGGAAGAGGCAAGCATGAGACCTTCTTTGCGATTTCGGATGGAGTTGCTGGACACCAGCCAGTCAATCACAGAGGTGCCTGGTTAAAAAGGAACAAATATCAACCAAAAACCAAGCAACAAGCATGCTCTGTTTATTCATCAAACTCCTGAAAAATGTTCTTAGTGACAATGCAGAGAGCTAATCTGGAAAGGTGCCTGGGTCACCCAGTGAGCTACAGCCAATCCAGCTGATGGCAGGGGCCAGTACAACTCCTGTACAGTGTTCCTGAGGGAGAAGAGAGCTGGGAAGGGATGCAAGACTGAGCTAGGAAGCCTCAGGGACAGGGACTGGGGAAGAACAAAGGACAGCCAAGCCTGGAGAAGGCAGTCTTCCAGGCTGCTATGTTACTGACACAGTGCTATCCAAACAGCATGACTTTCAGCTCCAGCACCCATAGACTTGGAGCAGGACAGGAATTACAATGTGATACAGTTTGTTGATTAACAAATTCAGAAACGAATCATTTTTCTGGAGTTCAGTGTTTCATGCAACTTTCTGCAAAGATCTACTTCAATCTTTCTAGCACTGGTTAAATTTCTTCCTCCATGCTTTTTCAAGCCTCAGCCTTTGAGCACATCTTGTGTTGGTCAAGAAAACATCTCCCAGTTTTTCTTCTCAAACTCCCTGGTGCTCTGTAGGTTAGAGCTGTTTTGTCTAGCTTTAGCCTCTTGGCCCCGTGCTTCTTTTATTGTATGGAAAACAGGGACAAGAGCTCCTTACCCGTAAAGCAGTGATTGAACACTTTTTTATCCTTTTCCAGCTTCAACTCTTTTATTCCCTTTTCAGGATCTTTCATTGAGAGGTACAAAGCACTGTGCATTAAAGAAAAAACCCACAGAAACTGTTAGCAAACAAAAAGTTGTAGCCAGTATGTACAATAATATCGTTGCCATTCACAGGGTCTTCATGTTTTGCTGGCGTATTGCTCCCTGCAGAGCTATAGCATGGCTTAATCTCCTGAAAAACCCATGTTGCAAAGCCTGGAGGCCTCACTACATCACTATCAGAGCCGTAGGAGCAAAACAGGGAGTGCACAAACAGCTCACCACACTCCTCTATTTTGAGAACGGAACAACTTGTCATGACTGTAGTGTGAACAGAGGAACACCCACTGCTGAGTCACCTTCACAGGGCTCCGCAGCCTCAGTGCCAACAGGGGAGTTCACTGCTTTGTGTTATGCTCCCCCAAAGGTCCTTGGCTGAGCAGAACATCTGACACTGTGACATCTCCAAAGCCTACATGCTCTCAGAGGCCCTAATTAACCTCAGTGAACCCTGGTGTGACTTCCTTCCTCTCACTCGCCTTTCACTTACTCAGAACTCTAATTCATTGGAGCGCTGGAATGACAAGAAGGACAAATATTAAATGTCACAGGCCAAGTCTTTTGGCCTGTTAGTCAGGGCGATCCTCCACTGAAGCCTGTGAAGTCAGATTTAGTTGGATTTTGGTCCTGTGCAGTTTTACTGTCTTGTAAGGAGCACTGCAGCTTCATTTGTATCTTAGTATTTACCACTCAAGATGCAAAAAAGTAAGCTGTCCTTTATTTTTTAAAGTACTGACAAACAGATGGCTTCCTGTATGTGTCCGTTATCTCATCTTCTCCCTTTGCTAGTTCCAAGTTCTCTGGCAGGCACCACTCTCCCCCCACTATCCAAAAACTAGGCTAACATCAGCATTTCTCTGGAGAGCACACAAAACATTTTGCAACAAATTATACATTGTATAAAAATGCCTCTCCTGGAAGAAACACTTTGTCTGGGATCTCCTTTTGCACTGCAGTGTGTTCAGAAACCTCCTTATCAGCAAAACACTTGTATCAAAGATGATGTATTAAAAATGATCTTCCCAGGTCTGATGGCTAGCTCATTTCTGCCACAGTGTACACTCTGTAACTGCCAGTCGTGCAGAAAGCACTGAGTGACAGCAGAGGTACAACGGACAGACATGCCCATAGCTCTTCCAGACTGAGGTCATATATATGGCGCACTGCCTGCTGATGTAAGTAAATGAGGGAGCAGAGCTATGAGAACAAACCTCAGGTTGATCGTTTCAGGCAGTCTGATAGACCTTCTTGTGGATTTTCTGGCAAACCTTTGGCCTCCATCAAGGCAATGAATTGCTTTCTTGATATCCCGTACCCAGGCATCTCTCTCCTCCAGGAAAGCAGCTTGAAAAAAGTGTTCCTGCTGCTTGGTGGCAGTGAGCTTGAAGACAAACTGGAACGAGAAATAATGAGGTTTTTTAAAAGTTACTTTGGTGTAGCCAGTTGGCCACTGTTAACCTAGTACCATCATGACATACAGCCTACCTGTGCCTGAGGGACACAGGAGAGCGCCCCACAGCCACAAATAAATTTAAAAAAACAGTCTGAAGAAAAGCATGAACAGGCAGTGCACGTAACTGACTCCTCCTGTCATTTCTCTGTGAGTGATCCTTACACGATCACTCCAGCCAAGGTGAGGGGCACTGAGAGAGCTGCTGATTTTAACTTTGGCTGGGAAGTTCCACACAGCTGAAAGGCTGAAGTGCCCAGCTCCTGCAGGCTTACAGTGGGTGTAAGTTTGTCTTAATGCTTATGGAGATGTGGTCAGCCTGAAGGAGGGGGCAAAAAAACCCGCACTGTATTGCTCAGCTACTGAGTCACAAGGGGAAAAAATGTCACAGGCACGTTGGAGAGCAGCTAAACTCATCTGCAGCCCAGCAAGCCTTGGGAGGGCCTTCACCGCTACCTATCTAAGCCCACTAACAAGAATGGAAAGACCGTATTTCCCCAAAATAAGAAAAGAACTTTTAAAGGTAGTTCTAAGCAGAAAAAAAAAGAGACCAAACTGAAAAAAAAAACCCCACAAAGTTCACACTGTTTGATCGCATTTTTATCCGGTGATCTTTTCAGTGGAAAATCTGATCTGATTACTCAGTCAAGAGGGTTTCCACTTCCTCTAAAATATTGTTCCCCAAAAGTGCAATTGTAATTTGTTCTGTAGTGGTCTTAGAATAAATGCAACAGGTTCTGCCTCAGCACGCATCTAAAGATGACAGGCTAATCAGCAAGCAAACAGCAAGGCTTTATGAGGGCAAGTAAAAAGTATCATCAAAGAGCAGAGAATGGTAAAGCTACAGCAACAAAGTCAAAACACTGAATGAGTCTCCTGAAGCCCATGTTTGTAAATGGCAAATTTCTGAACATCCCTAATATGCATCTTCCAGATTGTTGTCAATGGGAAAAATTCTGCCACCCTGAAGTTGTGCAGAAGTCCCACTGACTTTCATGGAGGACAGATTTCAAACTTCGAAAGCAGTAGGTCCTCAAAAAAACATTTCAGACAGAAAAGTAACCATTCCTTATCTGACAGGTTCATATATCCAGCAACGCCCACCTTTTCTATTATGCAGTAAAGAGTTACATCCTGAAATCAATGTACAGTGCATGCAAAAAGCAAACGGATGGATCCCAGCAAATGTCAGTATCCAAGAGTCATGCTAACACAACAGCTTAACAGAATGAAGTATCAGCAGCATTAAAGCAAGCTTTCACCAAAGGAAAAAATAATCAGCATTCTCAAAGAGCTGAGCAGCAATGTACAGTGAAATGGCAAAGAAGAGTTTTCATTTCCAGTACATAGAGGAGACTGGGCAAGCGCTTTCTCTTAACTTTAGCTTTTAGAAAGCTAGGCCACTAAGCCAGACATCCTGGCTTCCTCTGAAATCAGTGAAGAGGTTGAATCTCCAGTCTTAGAAGTGGCCAAGTCTTCCTCTGATGATGCATATCTGTTTGTCCTTTGGAGAAAATCAGACTATTAGACTGAACTAACACCAAGATTTTAGATGGCTTAAGTTAGGACAAATGAATCTGACTATAAGCAACCACACCGGACAATGCTATCCACAGGAAAGCGATCGGGAAAACAGAGAAAGCACAAATACAGCAAGAATTAACATCACATTAAGCAATGATCAAAATCTGCTGAAGGACAGCAAACAGACGTGAATGCATTTTGAAATAAACTTGAAATGTGCACTTGGAGCCTCTTCTGAATGAGCTACATCTCTGTTTAACAAACCCAAGATTGCTTCCTCTCCCCTCAGCACCTGGGCTTTGCAAGGGATTAGTGAAAGTGTGTTGGTGATGCCCCCTGAGGTTTCAAGCGAGGTCCTGATGCAGATACACAACCCGATTCAAAAAGCTGAGCTCTAACCAGATGAATATAAAAGTCCACTCATGGCTCAATAGTCCTTGCTCCGAGCTGGGCCCAAGTTTTAAGTGGACTTAAAACTGACCTAATGAGAATTATCCCACTTTTCACCCCTACAGAACTCCTAAAAATATACTTTTGTTTCTAGGTATATGAAGCGAATGTACACAAACCACTAAGAACCAGAATAATTCTCGTAAGAGGAAGAATTGTTTTGGCACATAAGGAAAGAGAAGGCAGGATGGAATGCAGAGATTGGATTCCACACTAAAGCTGCAAAATGAGGGTACAAAAATCCAGACGTTACATTTTCAAGGAATACAAGTAGAAATTTAGGTTTAATCATATTGGGCAGTAAGTACCTGTAATAACAATCCCAGTGATGGTGTTGCCCATATGAATAAGCATATTGCAGTTTTGACTGTTTGAACAGTGCAAATCTTAAGAGAAAATACATCTCTAGGGCTATTAGTTGACGGACCTGCAGAACGATCTCGCCAACTTAATAAGGAGGAGTTTCTACAACGCCTGCTGAAGTCATTTGGATGGCTTCCACTGACTTCAAACTCTGCATCAGATCTTATTTATGAAAAAAGTGTTTTGGGTGCCTCAACCCCCAGGTCTGAGAGCCTTCCTTTTTTTCTCTATTCTCCCTCAGAAAAGGCCCCAGCAACTAAAATGAAACATAATGTAAAACAAAGCATAATGTAAAACTCATTGCAGTTGAAGGAACGACCCTCAAAGACATCATCACCCTTTGATACAGCAGCAGTGCCTCTTCTGAAAACTGGCACATCCTCAAGCAACCCTTTGGGCAGGTGAGGATCTCTCTCACTCTGCCTTCAGCAGACCTCAGATACTTCAGACCTCTCTGCCTGTTTTGTAGAATGCACATATACTGGTGAATTATCTTTTCCTTATTGTTAACGGTGCTACTGTTACTGACATTTCCAAGCAACTATTATAGACCAACACTAATGCCAGTGCCTCTGTGGGAGTTAAAAAGAAAAAACCATCCCCCAAAACTGTTTGTAAAGGAATACTTTGTGAGAAAAACTTAATTTCTACCATTATTATGTAGCTCCGTGATACTCTTGAACACAGTACCCTTCTCCCACACATTATACCTCATGTATAGAGTAAGAAGTGTTGTGCTGAGGCTTGTCAATTTGATAACGTAGGAACGTGGTTTCAAACCAGCAGAATTAGAACCAAATGTGTGCAGATAGGCTTAATTTCTGTTCCTTTATTTGGTTATTTAACATTTGTGTCCCATGCTCCAGTCCCTAGATGTAATTATACTTCACCTTTATTATTCATGGCTTGCAAAAGATGTAAAGCCCAGTGCTGTAAGAAAGAGATCCCAGCCAGCACCCAGGCAATGCGGTAGCACAGCCATGCTGCAGCAGAAGGTCAGGCCCACAGCTGCAGAGGTTAAACACTAAGGTTTGCCCAGCCGTGCCCAGCATAGTTCAGGCAGGAGCTCTTATCAGTAAGGAAGACATGGGCTTGACCAGCTCTTCTGATCAAGCTCTTCTGTATCAGTTGGACAACTGCCCTTGCCAGCTCAGGGATCAAAAAAACCATGATGGGCATGGGGTGGGAATGCATGATCATGCAATTGTCTTTATGGGCATGGTATTACAGCCTCCTTCCATGGACAACTCCCAGTATCTAAAGAGAGCTAGGAAGAGCAGGTAGCTCTTGATGATCCTTGTCTGGGTAGAATTTCCAAGGTAATGGCCCTCTAAAACGTTTTGTTCCCAGGAGAAGCAGTCACCTACAACTTCTTTGACTCAGCACAGGATTAACAGTGATCTTTATTCCCTACCCCATTCTTTTATTGTATTGCCTAAAAGACAGCTTTTAAATTAAAGTCTCTTTTTCTTAACAGATGTAAGTCTCAAAGGACTCCATAAGAATCAACTTTTTTTTTTTCAAATAAAATTATGGGGTCACATATGGGGGCACAAAGAAGGAAAAAAAATGAGAGAGAAGAAAGGAAGAAGTAGAAGAAAGAAAAGATGAAAGGAAGAAAAAAGGAAACGCAGTAGGTCCAAACCTGACACCAGGGACCTGGCCTCCACAGAACCTAAGGACAGGTATAATTCTCCTCACTTTACTCACAGGAGAAAGTGAAGCTTGCTCTCACATGCACTCTCTCACACTTCCTTCTCTTTTTTTCTAATGCTCTCAGAGATTTCCGTGTTTAGTCAGGCATCCTTGTGGTAAATTTCTTTAAATTGTAACTGGATCATCTTTCAGATTCTGAAGGACCCCCTTGTCAAGAGGAATTCCTGGGGCTATAACGCCTATTCGATGAAACTGAGTTGTTGAAATAACAACTGACTAAAGATATAATTTTTTGCTCATACTAGAAATCCACGTTTTACCAACAGGAACCCTATAACAAAATATGTATGCTTGTACATTTCTCTTCCTGTATCTTATTTTCTGTCAAATAAGCCTCTGAATTTGTGAACATGGTGATCTGTGTATTTCACTGGGAATTGAGACCTCCATCTGTGCACTTGCTGCAGAGATCCCAAATTCACAGGCGACATTTGAACAGCTTTCTCTAAAGCAGTTTCAGTTTTCGCTCTGAGTGTAGATGTGACTCTTACTTGAAAAAGCCCTACAAGTGACAACGCAGTGTGCGATTAATACAAATTGCATGAATGTGAAGTGTGTGGGGTCGGGTAATTAATTAAAAGGTTTGGAACTGCAGCTTTGCTTGGGGCATTTGTGTCAAAGCATTTATCTCCGTCCTCTCTGAGCAAGACAGTAATTGCTCTTTGTCAAAAAATAAATGCTTCCACCGCTCGTGAAACGGTTTCCCACACCTTTATTCTGTGGCAGCTAGATTTATATTTAATACAGGACTTATGCCATTCAGCTGCTAAGTGTCCTCACAAAAATACGATTTAGCTCTGCTCTCTGACAGACTCAGAGATTAAATAAATAAACAAATAGAATCACTTTCGGAACTGCTCCTCTTAAAATAACCTGAATTTTTCCTGAGCAGTCACGCCTTTCAAATACTACATGAGCCCAAGCCTGGTTGTGACCTTCTAAGACAAGCGAGAGTCACCACTACGATAAGTGTAAAGAGTTTGTAACCATCACCCCTGTGCCCCTTCAGTCCCTCCAGGAGCATAAGCATACTGTCAATCATTGTTATAAAATGTACTTACCATTCTTTTGCCAAAGTCTTGGCATGGGCTGCTAATAGAGCTTCCTTTTAGCGGGATCATCCCTTTGGGGCTGTTGTCAGCTTTCCGCTTGTAGAATTCAATTCCATCTTCTAAGAGCACGACCCACATTGGCTTCCAGGTATTAAACATGCTGCCCTGCATCAGTAAATGACTGTGTATATTATGTTCAATAATCATATGATTTCCACTCAGACAGGACCATCCAGGGAGTGTCTGACTGACGCTAAGATAACTATAGTTAAGGTCTCAAGGGGAACATACCGCAGCCACACCCATTTTCCTATGCAGTTAAACATCGTTATTCTTCGTACCAGCATCGATTTCCCCTTGTTGTCACCCCAGCCATGACTTTTTCCAAAATCTGCCCGCCCCAGCAGGTATTCCTTTTCAGTACTAGTTAGTCCCAACCACTGTCTTCAAGATGACATAGTGGCAATATTATGAATAACCCTTAAAATTTATGGATGTGAATCGGCACATTAGGATGCCTTATTAACTCGGGCATCTTGTGCTCCATTTAGGACTTGATGCTGTACTACAGTTAGCCATCGAGGCTTGGCTGTCTGACCAGGAAGAACGCATCTCAGAGGATTTCTAGACATTGTAAGAACAAACTGTGAAAGTAACCAACAGTTTAAGGGCCTGAGGCTGAAGATCTCCAGCTGTTGTGGTAAGGAACTGAGGTGCTTCATTTCATCTTTTAAAGCTTTTGCTTCCTATTCCTGAAACACAGCTGTTGAATACAAGAAATACAGAGATAAAGACAGAGCTGGATCCTACGTATAGTGAAACACACAGCGAAACTCTCAGAAATTCAGAGAGGAATGACCCGTTTCTCAGTGCTGAGCAGGATTAACCATTAGATTTCAAACCAGGACAAATTACTAAAACTGTTGCACTCAGTCTAGATGACCTCTCTGGTCCTGCCTGCAACCAGTTTCAAAAGCAGTCACAATCCCAGATACCCAAGTGACTAACTGCTCAGCCAGATGAACATTTAGATACGCTGAATACCAACAGTTCCTCTGAAGAGCTACCGAAGTACAACCAAAATTTGTGGGCCCTAAACCAGAGGCCATCCTTAAAAAAAAAATATTCGTTTCCCTTCCTCTTTCTGTTACAGAGACCTAGATTTATCCACAACCCCCCCTACAAGTCCATCCATAACTGGGCAGTGCTAAAGCTGCAGACAGAAGCAAGGCAGCCACCTCTGTCCTGTGCTTGTTTTGATTTGTTAAAGCTGAGCTGGGCAGAGTCTGTTACGTTTCCATTTTGTATTTCTGCAGAAGCAAATGGGACAGAAACACACTGAGCCTTGGGACTTTTATTCCCCAAATGAACCCTTTGCCTGTCACATCCTTTTTTGCTGCCCTACCTTCCAAGAAAGGCCTTTTGCACTCTGAATCGGACCTTATGCACAATTACAGGGTGAGGAAGTAAAACTGTCAGCCAAGATCTTACTAAGAGCAGGACCAGGTTCCAGCCTCTGCAGCCCTCACTGGGAGCAGAAGGTGCCCCACAAATGAATGCCACCTTCCAAAAGAAACTCACTGACCTGTGGGCTCTCTGGAAACCCAGCTAAACAGGGAAGTGCAAAAACAAGTCTCATCTGGGTACCACAGATTGGTTGACTGTGGGTTTTTGTTGTTGTTTTAAAATAAGCCATAAGAATTTATGCTTTTTTGAGATCCCAAATTGACCCATTGGTTTATTTTCTCTAAATAATCCATTCAAATGATGAGCCAAGACAAGAACTGTTGCAATTTCCTTTTGTTTAGGGGTTTGCCACAGGTCACAATACTTCTCCTTATAAACAGACAAGCCCAGTACTTCCCGAAAACCAGACTCTGACATGCTCTGTCAATGGAAGCCACCACAGAGCAGTGTTAGCTGGCAGTCTTAGGTCCACACCATCAGCAAACCCAAACATGGTTACATTGTTCTCATCTAACACATCTCATGAGAGACAAGAAAGAAGGAGGCTGGATTTGTTTTTCCTGGACTAAAAATCAAATTGTCACACCTGCTCCAAAGACTGCAGATACAGACGGGTGTCCATTGACTTGCTCTCTGAAATAATTAGCTGCTTTAAAAACCTCACGCCACTTCTCTTTGGTAGAACAACTTCTTTTTATAACATCTGCAGCATTTTAAGATTAGAAAAGTAGCTGTTTCTTACGCTCAGAAGATGACATGAGGTCCCCAAAATATACAAACAGAGGTTTAAGCTGACCTAAATCAACACTGAAGTCTGAACCCACATTTACTGGAGGTCACACTGTCCCAGCTGAAGCACTGACCCCCAAGCGCAGCACTGCTCCCCAGCCTGATGTAGATATCAAGAGGAGAAAGTCAGTGATAAATGACCTTTGCTCTCTGCAAAGAGAGCTGTGGCTGTATACATGACTCCTCTGGGAGGTGAAATCCTTGATTTCACTCCACAGGCATAAAGGAGAGGAGGAGAGTACAAGATCAGCAGGTAAGGTTAATCAGGAGCACGCTCATCCTTGCTGGAAGCTCTGGTTGTGGGATCCACAGCAGCCTCACCGATGTATTTAACAGCTGGTACCTGTCTGATCTGTTATCTTCTGCTCCTTTTGCTCTCCAGCCCTTCCTCCAGCACACTGCTGCTCCTCACCAGCAGCAGCTCACCTCTGTAAAGAAAGAGCCACCTACAAGGCTATTCTAGGAAACGGGCACCATTTCCACTTCCCTGTTGCCATTGCAACAGCACCCAGCAGTAACTTTCGTAGCACCTGCACAGAGACACTTTTTGGAGACCCAGCACCCACCAGAATGTGAGGGACTGACATTGGCACATTCATATACAACTTCTCCCTGACAGGCACACAGTTTGAGAGCGTCCTAGTGTCTTAAGTTTCCAGTCATTCCCCTGTCATGGAGGAATATAGATAACGAGCCACTCGCTCTACATATCAGGCCACTGGAATCTGCAATCTGCACGGCACAAATTCAACGCTCTCCTTCCTCATGACAGCATCACTGGAGCTCTGTGAGCTTCCTTTCAGTGTCAGTGAAAATAAGACTGAGGAGTGGCCTCAGCTCCAGATTAAAGATCTCTCCAGCCAGCTGTTCTAACGAGTGACATTCTTGTTTTAATGAGCAGGGACACCGCAGGAGAGAGCTCCTCTCTTGCTGCAGGACAGACACTGTTCAGTTGGGTTGCTTTAAGCCAGACTGATCTCACTAAGGATTTAAATGGAAGTCAAGGCCTTATCCTACGGGCTCTGCCACAAAAGACTCCAAAGCAGAGGCCGCTTTGGGGCAGTGACTGCCCTCCCAAAGGATGGAAGTGCCTGTGGCCCCGCACACTGTCTCTATGCCAAGGTGATCTGACCTCTTTCATCTCACTATGCTTTTAGTGTTTAACTCTGCCATTAAGTGCAATCAATGAGGTTGTAGCCAGTTCAAGCTGTTACCTGTTTTGCCAAGCTTCCACTAAGGCTATTAGATGACCTCATAACAACACAAATCTTTTGATCCAAAGGTGCATCTGACATGTGCAAAATGCCTTATGCAGTACTCTGACAAGATACAACTGCTGGCAAGTACTTCTGTAATCACTAACACCACACTGGTTTACTGCTCAAGGAATTCTCTTGATTCACCTTTTCTTTCTGGAAAAAATGATCCCTTTTTTAATAACTGAAACCAAAATACATTTCCCTACACCTCCCCAAACTGTTCACAGTTAGCTTCCTCCTCCACTTCAGTCCAAGACTTCAGTCTACTTACCTTCTTAACCAAGTAGCCCTCCCTTATGCGCATGGGTTCTCGCTCCATGTCTTGGGCAATCCTGCTCTCGAGTCTACCAGTGCTGGCAGTTAAGCTCCTCTGGCAGCAAAGTCCGTGGGCTGGTGTTCTTACAGTACAGCTGTGTCACACAAGTTCCTCTGCCTGCTAATCACATGAAAACAAGCCCATTTCCTCTTACAGAGTAAGAGATAGGGAAACACAGAAGCGTACGTGTATTTATAGCTTGCCTCTGACAGAACAGGCAACAAAGAGCCTGAAAAAAATGCTCAACTTTATCAAATATGGCCAGCCTTGATGACAGAGTCCTGGGAAATTCAATAAACATTTTCGTGCCCAATCCCAAGGAATCAGGCTCACTCTGCAAATACATGAACTCTAGCAAAACAGCAAATAGGGTGGCATATGGTGCTCCTGCTTGCTGTGTGCCAAAAGGATCTCAGAGATGGGTTTCCAACTCACCGGTTCTGTCTCTTCATCCTGTCTTTGAAGTCTGACTCTCAGTGGGTGAGGACGTGGGTCTGGCATGGAGCTGGAGGGCCCTCACTTGGCTAATGATGATGCGCCCTCTGCTGATAAAAGAAACGTGTTTATCAGACTTCATCAGGTTTGGAGTTTGATGCCGAGGCGTCTCAAAAGGTCAGCTGTCAAATAGGCGTAAATGGATTAGACCAGTGAATGACAAAAAGCACCGCAGAACATCACTTTCTACATGCATCTTTCACTTGCTGCCCAACTCATTTGGCTATATTTGGTAACAGATAAGGCAAAACCATAATCTTCTAGAAGTTGATGTATGCCAGAGTCACAATCCCTCTTCCCCATACAGAATGAAGGGTGGTGGTCTATGGGATGCAATAAGGAGCCTCCTGCAAAATATTCTCCCATGCACAGGACTCCAAATCGCTTTTACAGAGAAGGGTTGAGCCCAGTGTTACTCCATCCATCACCTCCACCACTTGTTAAAGATGCCCAAAGAGGGACTTTTTCTGCGGACAGAAATCCCTGCTCTCCGTTTGACTGTCTCAGCCTTTACTTAAGCATGTAGCACTGTGACAAGGCCTGTGGTAGTGGATCAGAAGGTGAGAAGAGCCTTCAGAGACTCTCTCTAGTCATTCCTCACCGATGCCTGTTTAGTGGTTCTCCCACAGATGAGACTTCTCTCCTCCCTTGGTTATCTGTATTAGTGCTTCACTACCCCAGCTGCTGAATGTTTCTCTTCACTGTCTGAATTCAGATTTTCCTTTCCAGACCTTTCTTCACCAGCTGCTGCTTAAATGACCCCTCCAGTCTCATCTTCAGGCAGAGCACCTGCCTGTACCAGCAATCTCGGGCTATCACTTTGCAGTGCATTCCATGCAAAGCACATCTTTGGGTGATGATTTTATGTACCATCAGGTCATTCAGGTTTTCTTTCCAGAACCTACAGAGTTCCAGTACCTTGTTCCTTTGTTCATGTAAACCATGCTATTGCAAGGGTCTGATTGCTATGAAAGGCCCTAGTTGCTGGCCAAGCCAATCATCCATGAGGCAGTTTGCAAAACAAAGATTCAATATATGCTTTCCAGTTCTCTGGCTGTCAAATGTACTTGACATGAGCCGACAGAATCTGAAATTATGAGAGAGACACAAACTTAAACATAACTAATAAAAGCTTCGTGCTCTTCAGAAGTTGAGCTAAAAGGAAAACATTATCTCTAAAAAGCAATCAAAAAGCTTTGTGTTACATTTACAGTAAAGAATCTGCCTACCAGTACCAGGGCCTGGGATGAACCAAAGAGGCATTCCAGAGCTGAGATGACCTAACAGAATTTCAGAGTTGTATTTCCATGAAGGCTCCCTCCATTTCCCAAAAGCTTTAAAACGATGCTTTTTTCTTTTTGGTTAGAAATTCCTTTTGCTTTAAGAAGGTGAATTATTTCCTTATCTTCCCTTTCATTCCAATGGTTCCATCTTTGGGAAAAGGTACACTTCTTTTTCTTCCCCTCTGGTTTGGTGACCCAAAAATACAGGTCATAGACAACAACAACTCACAATAAATACCTTTCACTGTATGGCTAGAAGCCAAATCATCCTGTTATTAGCTACCTTGAGGCCATGATCCCACGGAGCCTGGGGCAAGCATTAGAGACCAAGGACTGGCTCACAGTTAGGTCTTCCTTCTGCCTCTACCTTGCTGCCTCTCAGACCCAAGGAAAGGAAACCCTTTCCCCAGCTGGAAGGTCTTATAGGGAACAAAGACAAAAGAATCTGCCTGACTTTTCCTCCCTGCAGGCAGGTTTTCCTGCATCTGCTCCCACTGGCTCAGTGTTTGTGCTGAGTCAGGATGGCAGGGCCCTGCTACATTGATGATACAAAATGTCCAGGGACAGATCCTCTTTGACAGAACATCTGTATGACCTTATGCTAAAAAATGGTTTAACATGAACAGAAAAGGATGCTGACTCCACAGTTTTGCAAAAGCTCAGTTTCTCCTTTACCTGCATAAAAAGCCTCCGGAGGCATGAAATGCAATTCTAGACACAGTGGCACCAAGCCAACAACTCCAGAACTTAGCCTTAGCTATGTAAGCAACTCAAAGCATAAAACTACCTCCATCTAGTATTAGCTGGAGGCAACTACTTTTATAAACCCTTCTTTACATTGTTTCTGTTTCATCCTCAAAGCTCAGCTACTCCTTTTGCCCTTCTACCTTACGTGTTTGGAACAATCCTTTAATTAACACCAGGGCTTGGTCTCATTTCTCACACATCACCACAATAAGCACTTTGTCTTCTCCCAGGGCAGAAGTGTGCTGATCAGCTAAATCATTCATGTAAAGAAAATGGTCTTTAACCATGCAGTGGCCATGCAGGTGTGTGGGACAGCCAGGACTGCTGATGCACGTCTTCTTTGTACAGCCATTCCTAGAGAGCAGCACCGGGCATAAGCATTTCAGTGCCCAACATAGCACTGACGTTTAATATCTTCACCAATGACATCGACAATGGGACCAAGTGCACCCTCAGCAACTTTGCAGAGGACACCAAGCTGAGTGCTGCAGTTGACAGGCCTGAGGGATGAGATGCCATCCAGAGGGATCTGGACAAGCTTGAGAAGTGGGCCTGTGTGAAGCTCATGAGGTTCAACAAGTGCAAGGTTCTGCACCTGGGTCAGGGCAATACAAGAGTTTTGTCTGACAGAAAGAGAAAGTAACCTGCATTGTGAAAACCTGCTATAACTTACCCTGTTCTCCTCATTTCTGTCCAAACCAGGTAAAAGTGCATGATGCTGGATTAGCAATATTTGTCAAAACAGCACAACTTGCAACAGAGCTGAATATCTTAGCTCAGTTTACTGGCGAGTGATCTGTTCTTGTACGGGAGATCTTGCTGCTGTTTTGCCTCAGAAAACTCTGGGGGTTTTCTGCTACTTCAGGCTCCACTCCTGCAAGCATTTTAAAAAAAAAAAGTGATCAACCACATTTATCTGAGCAAGAGATCTAGCTGAGAGACTGATGGGTGTTTATACCTAAAATTGGAATGGCATCTTTGCAAATAAACGTGTCAGCTGCACAGAAGACAGGCGGTTTCTCCGTTCATTACACCAGCTGCTCTGCTCTCTCTACTAGCCCTTGCATAGCAGTTCTTAAAACACGTTTGCTGCTCTGTGAATGTCAAAAGCCCACTCCATCTGTAACAGAGCACATGAGCTCTCCATAAATATGCATCTCTCCAGCAAATCAAGCTGCACTTCTGTGGGAAATTAAATCAAATGCTTTATGTTCAAAATGATTGTCTACACAGGAAAAATAACATACACAACTGGTCTGCAAAAATGATACAGACTCAGTCCAGCACATAATTCACTAAACCCCTTTCTCGCTTCTGCACAGAGGAAGAGGTCTGGAAAGAATTACAGTATTACACAGAGAGCTGGCGGGTGCAAGTCGCAGCACAATTCACTCCATACAGAATCACACATATGGCTATTTTTAGCAAATGAGAAACTGTGGCTTTGCATCTACTTCTCGAAAAGAAACCCCAAACCAGAACATTTCCCAGTTTAGCACTGCGTTAAGAAAGGAACTGAAGAGAGGCAAGCATGAAAACACTATTGCAGGTATTGTCCACGTCACCTTGGAATCTAAATGCTGTAGGTTGGCTGTCATAAATCAGTCATCCCATTCTGACCTCAAAGCACGTTTGATATATTTAATTATTGTGGAGCTGTGCAGCAGGATTAGTGTGTTAACTCGAAGTGGGAAGGCCCGCATAAATGGTAACACTGAAAAGTTTGCCCAGTTGACATAGTATCATGCATAGAAAGAGTGGATGCAGTTGAGAGACCAAGTGGATTTCTCCAGAATGTTTTCTAGACAAATTAGATCAGCACAAAGCGTAGGCCATGGCTTATCTGCATATTAGCTCTGACTTTTCAGAGGATGCATCCAACCTCAACTGTGATGTACTCGCCTCCCCCCTACAGTAGTTCCCCATCAGTGACACACGCAGGCAATGTGCCCACAGCCAGGAAGGCCCAGGCACAAGAGGGAGGTCTTGGAGGATGAAGCTGCAGCACGAGAAGACTTTCCCAGTTCTGGGAAGAAAAAGAGAGATGAGAAGAGCTGAGCATGCTGGCTGCAGCTCACCTGAGGGAGCTCACCACCTCCTTCAAAAGCACTAAGTGGTTTGCCAGGGCACAGGGGTGTGCTGCAACGCTCCTGCCCCAAGGGAAGGGAACGAGCCCAATGTACCTTGCTGACTCCAGACAACAGGCTGGGAAGCCCCGAGTGCCAGAGGACCAAGAGGTAGATTTGAACGACTGAAAAAAAAAGAACCAAAACAACCCGGTTTCACACTTTACAAAGACATCAGAGATTCCAATCCCCACCCCTCAAATGTAGGTGTACAGAATGCAGAAACGGACACAAATTTATCTCTTTGTTCCTGGAAAATAAGTTACTGCTGTGGCTTACAAGAAATGGGACCTTTTCCTAAGTCCATTATGATCTATTTAGCTTTGAATCTTGTAAACATCAGTGCATTTGCTCTGTGCTCCTGGCAAAACCACACTGCCTCTTTCTTCCTGCCGGTATTTTGCTCCCTACAGAATATAAAGCAATTAATATCAGATAACCATGCAGCAGCCTGGGGGCTGGGACCCACAGAAAATCCCCATGGGGACTGAAAGCGCATGGGTGCCTAGCCAAGGCCCATCTCACAACCCACAAAGAAGGCCCACAGCACTAGGCACCTCTATGGGGATGTGCTGAGGTCAAGCCAGGCAGTCAGGCTGTAGGTCAAGATCAACAGCATCCATGGCTGGAGATGTCCAGGGGTGGCAGAGTGGGAGAGCAGCACTCCTAAGCATAACCCAGGAGGGGACTGAAGGCCCAGGGCCTGAGCAGAAGTAGGACCCATAGGCAGAGGTGTGAGTGGAGACCCCAGGTAAGGCTGCTCAGGGCCATTAAGGTGGGCAGCAACCAACCTAACCTCCCAGAAAGACTCAGCAAAGGCAACCCCCTCCTCTTGATCTACACTGATAAAGAGCATCTGGTAGGATCAGAGAAGTAATTGCACTAATACATGTAAAGTTGTCGGATTGATGAAACAAAAGGCAATGCCTACATTTAAAATTCCTTCTTCATAAATGTTCTCTCACCATGTTTCACTTTCACACAGTAAAACAGTCACTCAGCCTACACATACATAATCCATAATATGATCTTTTTAGTTCTCCCTCATGTTTCCTACTTTTGGCCACAGTGGTCTGGAATAACGTCACAGCCTGAGCTGTGTCCAGAGAAAGATGATCGTTCAGGCAGAAAGAATAAGGGGAAAAAAAAGCTCGTTATAGATCTGACCTCTCATGTACTTGGGAACCTAATTGCAATCAATGTCTTCTGCTACACACAATTTACTACAACATGATACGTCTGGCCCACGAGGCGAGTAAAACTGATCCCTGGCAATGGCCATTATCCTTCACGCATCACTTTAAGTGATACTATCAGATTCCCCGTGTGTAAGGGCTCTGTGATTTCATACTGGATTACATCTACACAAGTGGGAACGCTGCAAGCAAAACTTTCAACAAGCCACAAAGCGCAGCAGTTTCAGGAGAATATAACAAAGCACGAGAATTCTCTTACAATGAGTAAAAAAGATAGGGAGAAATGGACACGTGGTCTTCTTTAGTGGAGCCATACTGTTATGAGATATGTCTCTATACAGCAGCTGCTTCCTCATCTGAAAACCTGTGCATACTATCTGACTGTCTGATAACTTCCAAGATATTTTCAAAACTGTTCACTGTTGACCTTGACAATGGTTGGAGGGATGCATTTTACCTAACTTCTGGTGGACTGCTTTTGAGGAACTTTAAAGTCAGCAAAGATCCAATGGAGTTCAGTGTATGATTCATGAACATGTTGGCCCCAACTGTGGGAAGAGTCGCTTTTGCAACTTACTGCTTGATTAGATGCAATGACTCTTTGATTAGGACAAGACTTAGGTGACTCACCAAGACCAAAAGATTCTTCTCATACATTAATGTTGATGATGCCGCTACCTCATCATAGATAGGGAAATGTTGGGGTTTTTTTAATAGCATTTGTTTCACTCTTGACTGTTCAGTGAAAGAAGCAACGACTGCATTGTGTAACAACTTCCCTATAGGGACGTCCCCGCTGCCAGTGACTGCTACCAAAGGTAGGATGGTACTTACAAAACTCATTACATATGCAGTTCCGAGGCGCAGGGAACACGACCTGCCCTTATCTTTGTGGAAATCTGGCTGGCTGGGCACATTTTGAAACTTACTCTTAGCTGGATACCAAATCAAGGCAAATACAGTAGCATTTTGAATTTATTTTTTTTTTCAGAGCTTTTCAGCTTACTGTTCACAATCAAATTAATTCACTAATTAACTTGCACGCACAAAGAAGTGCAACTGGGTAATGCTGTATCTTCGTTTGCCTTAGCAATAGTGCAGTTTACCACCACGTGTACATCCCAGCTTTAGAAAAACAAGGAAAAGGTCAGGTCCAGTGCAACACGGAGCTGTGAAATTCTCCTGACAAAATCATTAACTCTGCCATAATGTCCAGTCAAACAAAAAATATATTTGTGGCCCAAGCTCTGTGTCAGCCATAAGAATGTTGCAGTTTTAAGAGCAAACAAGAACAAATGCAAAAGCATGGAAAGGATGCACAAACCTGCTCCTAGGTTAAAAGCAATCTCTGTCAGACAGGAATGAGACCCGTGGAGAGTTGAATTGTGGTATAGCTTCCAGTTTCAAAGATCTTTGTCCTTGAAGAAACGGCACCAGACATTGGCAGAGTAGTATTAGACTTCAAGAATTGAGATTCTGGTCTGATACTGCCATTAGAGTAGGATTTTCTTCTATTAAAATAAGATAGCAATAAAGTAATTTTTAAAACCCCAACAGAAACCCTGAACCAAATTCTGATGCTGACTGTTGACTTCAGGGAGCAAGAAACCGACCCTCGGCCTACACGCGGTGCCTCACAAACACCTTCTGCCGCACAGAGAAAGAGAGAAGCGCCACAAACCCACGACTTCGCTCTCCGCCCTCCCTTCCCTCCAGACACTGCTGGCCCCTGCGTGCCGCCACGCAGACGCTTCCGCCCACGGCGGAGGGCTCGATCAGCCCTGGGGAGGAGGCTCCGCGGTGCGGGGACGAGCAGGGGCTTGGGGGGGGCTCCCCTCCGCCGACACCCCCCGAGCGCTGCCCGCCGGCGCCGCTGTCCGCGCCCGTGGTGCTGAACGGCGCGGCCCGGGCCCGCCCCGCTCCCCTCCGGGACAAACGGCGGGATTAAGGCTGCGGTTAATCGGGGCCGGATTAACTCCCTGGAAACCGGCTACTATCTGAGCAGCTGCAAATGCCCCCCAGCCCGGGAGAGGGGGGGGGGAATCCACAGCCCAGATGCTGCGCCGCGATTAGGGGGAGGGAAAACACCAACAATATCATCCGCTGCTTTTGGGAAGGGCTGGGCTGGCTGGGACCCGGCAGCCCCTCCTCTTCCTCCTCCCTCCTCCTCTTCCTCTCCTCGCAGCCTCGCTCTCCTCTCCCGGCCAGCCGCCTTCCGCGGAGGGGGCGAGACGAGCGCCGAGTCCGCAGCCCCCTCCCCGGCGACAAGCGATGGGCGACATCCCGGGCCTCGTGAAAATCAGCGTCTCCCTCAAAATCCAGCCCAACGACGGGGCGGTGTATTTCAAGGTGGACGGGCAGCGGTTCGGCCAGAACCGCACCATCAAGCTGCTGACGGGGGCCAAGTACAAGATCGAGGTGGCCCTTCGGCCCGGCACCGTCCAGGCCACGTAAGTGCAGCCTCCCCGCCCGGGGCGGCTCCCCCGGCTCTCCCTTCCCCGCTGCTTTATTTTTAGAGGTTTAAGATTTTTTCCTGGCAGGCTGACAGCACGGGGTTTCCGCGATTTCTCCCTCCCCGCCCTTTGGCTGTGCTGGCCCCGTTTCTAGGTCCCTGGCCAGCTGTTCCCAGCGCTGTGCGCGGCTGGATGGGGACAGAGGCCGCGTTTGGGAGGCGCTTCCTTCCCTCTCCCTCCCCACCTCTCCCGGAGCTTTCTCCCAGCTCCTTTTCTCCCTCCTTCCCCGCGGTTTGCCCTGGCGGCAGTGGGAAGAGGCCTCTCCGGCGCTGCACGTCAGGCGTGCACCATGGCCAAGCCTCCCGGCAGCATGGCCAGCCCGAGACCGGCGCCAGGGAGGATGCAGATGGAGAACCGGCTTCGGGTGGAGAAGCAGCCCTGCAGAAGAGAGCCGACTAGCCCCTCCCCAGCTACTCGAGATCAGATCCCTCCTGCCTTTCCTTTCTGCCCTGGGTGACTGCTGAGCCCTGACATTTTCCAGGAGCCCCAGTGAGTCAGCAGCACCTGCAGGTCTCCTAAAGTCCCTGAAGCATCCCCCAGCACAGAGGCCACCAGCCCACATGCTGGCTCCAAGCTGTCAGGGAAGAGGCCACCTGCGAGGCTGCTGAAAGGCTGGATCCCATCTCTTTGCAGGACAATGGGGATCGGCGGTGTCAATGTCCCACTGGAAGAGAAATCGAGGGATGCCCAGGTGGCCTCTTACACAGGGATCTACGACACAGAAGGGGTGCCTCATACCAAGAGCGGAGAGAGACAGCCCATCCAGGTCAACATGCAGGTATGTGGCTCTCAAAGCCTGGCACGGGAAGACAAGGGAGGGCAGCAGGGGGTTGACTTCCAGAGGGAGCTCTGGAGGTGAAATATTCCGGGGCAGAGTCTGATCACAGCTGCTTCCTGCCCTCCTCTTCACTTTGCATCACTAAGACCGCTGGTCAGAACGTAGCTGGAAAACACAAGCCCTGCTTTCCAAGGAGAAGCCAAGAGAGCAGCAAGGGCCAGGAAGTAATAGAGGGATTTCTAGAGACCTGCAAAGCCCTTTCGGGTGCTGCAGCAGAAAAATGTGAGCTGAACCTCTCACCTCTTCTGCAGGACATACTGCAGACTTCAAGCAATTCCCACCAAGTTCCCTGCTAGGAATCCAATTCCAAGCCCTTGGCACACAGGGACCCCCCCCTCTTTTGCCTGCCCCAGCACTGTCACATTTTTTGGAGCAAAGCACACCCTGAGTACAAGGGGTGACTACTCTACTACTTCTCTACTACTTCTACCTGTCATTGCAGGATGCTCGAGGGCCTGCCAGAGCCTGAAAGCATGCAGGACAAAACACAAACACACACACCCCCCTCCTCAAAGGCTGTTTTCTGTCCCCCAATTACAGCTGTGAGTGATTCCTGCTGTTTATTCTATACCTCCTGTACCAATAAAAGGTGGAACAGGGCAGGAAGCAGTCTGTATCTAAAGGGTTAAATTAGACCAATTTAGGACCTTGCCAAGACCACCAGATTTCAGCTTTTTCTCACTGCGCTCAAGACTTTGTCTTCTATCTTCACTGTGTTTTTCTGAATCATCATTTAGCGTGGCAATCCCCTTCTGCATAAGAACTGTAACGTCTCCATTTGGAGTTTCTATTAATTACAGCATACGTAACTTAATTTTGGAGACCCACCTCACATTAACAGCTACCACTTCGTAATCTTAGCTTAATAAGACTACGCTGAAGTATTTGTCCACATTGATCACTTTTCTATACAGTTGCCTCCTTTTAACTCCCAGGAGAACCAAACAACCAGTACAACTCCTCAACCAGCAGAAGCGGGCTGCTGGATGCCACTGTTGAGTACTGCAGTTTTATTTCACCATGTCCATGTATCAGGAGGTGAAAGGGCAGCGCTCCAAAAGCACCCTGTTGCTTGGACTGAGGAATCACAATTTTGATCTCCACCTTTACCCCTAAGTGTAGAACTGATGCGAACTCTGAAAACTTGGAAGTTTAACTTCTCTGATGGAGAAAACCAAGTCAAATCACAAATGAGGTCGTTCCAAGAAACACAAGGAGGGTCTGATTTTCAGATATGAGCTCTGAGATGGTTTGTTGCAGCATCAGAATGAGTAGCCACAGTATTTTCCAAACAGTTGCTTTTACAAATCAAATCCTGGGATATTAACCATGAAGCTAATAGGATTTTCAAGCATTAAGCAGGTCCTCAACTCCTTTTAGGATCTGATCTTCATAGATAGGTTCTTCAGAACAGACTTAGAGGTCCACAGTTGATACTTTTAAGTATTACATATAGGCAACTCATTTAGCTGCTTAGTTAGACAGCGCCATAGCAGATTTAGGGAACCAGCCTCAGATACCCCAGTCTGAAAACTCAAATACCTACTTCCTGAATCTTCAGAACTGGGCTTATTGCAAACAGCTTTAAATTTTCCTAATTCCTTCAACTATGAGGAACTTCTGCCTCCACTTCCTTTTCTAGAACAGGCAGGAACCTGATGCATCCTAGGGAGATAAGGACACTATTTAAGGCATAAAATCTGAACTCACAGTGGAAGTAGATTGTGAGGTCAGTCCTGCAGTTCAAAACTGGTCTGGTACTGCCAATCTAATGCCTAAAAGACAGAAGGTCCATAAAGGCCCATAAGAATTTATTTCCCATCTACTTCAAAATTTTAAAAAATTCTTTGTGCCCCTGCTTTAACTGGCTAGTAGACATCTGGCCTGTTACAGCCATAGTTTATACAACAAAAAATTCCTGTTTCTGAATTCCAGAATCTCAGAATGCATTTCCATCACCCAAATGCTCAATTATGCGCACTATCCACAAACTGCTAAACTGTCTAGCAAATCATAGAATGGTTTGAGCTGGAAGGGACCTTAAAGATCATCTAGTTACAACCCCTGTGCCGTAGGCAGGGATGCCTCCCACTAGACCAGGTTGCTCAAAGCCCCATCCAACCTGGTCTTGAACAGCTCCCGTGATGGGGCAGTTAGGTGTTACAATGGTATAAACCAAGTTAGAAACCTCTCTTTGGGTCTCATTTTATTCTTGGTCAGATGAGACTAAGATTGAATAAAGAAGCTCAACCTCTCTTCCCAGTAATAGCCATCAAATCATCCTAGTATGCAAACTCCAAGGGAGTGATTAAATAACTATACACACCTATAGCACTGGATGACAGAGAACAGCAGACAGGGAAATAAGCTCTAAACCTGACCTACAAAAAGCAGGGCCATCCCTCCTCCCTGGGGAAGCCCCTATACAGGGCCAGTGGAGGAGCCAGGATTCAGCTGCAGGAGCCATGGGAATTCAGGGGAGCTCTGAGGATGCAGAACGCTCATTACACCACAGAGCTGCTGCATCTGCTAAGTACTGGGCTGGTGGGGGGAGGCACATAGTAGTAGAAAAGCTCTGCAATTAATTCTTTCCTTCTCCTGGAAATCCACAGCCATCAAACTACTCAGGGTAGCTCAGCAAACTGGGTCACTGGAGGAAGACAGAATTTGTTTTCTTCCTCTTGTCTTGTTGAAATTCAGATTCTCCATACATTAATGAAATGAAATGCTGCTCTTGTATCATAACACCTTCTACAAATGCTATTTGAAATGCCTTTTCATCCTCAGTTTCCACACTGAAGGTGGCTGAGGCCTCTCTGACAATTTCTCTTTGTGGATTGCACACAGTAATAGCCAACATGCTTAACCTTTACTATCTCGCATTATAAGCATATCGGGATTACTACCAAAAATGATTAATAAAAAACAAAATCCTTAATCAAGGTTTTAGTTGCTGGGAGGGATAAAATACCCTGCACATCTGATTCTCTCTTTGTCAAAGGAAGCAGCAGAAATATTCCAGCTACTCCTTTAAGGTGACACTTGAAACTGGAGCCAAATAAAAACCTTCCACTAACAGCACAGAGCAACTCCTGGCTAAATATAAGTTACCACAGCACACTGAGGGGAGGTTTAAAGCAATGTCCATTACACAGCAGCAGCTTGCCAACCACATCTTTTAAAAAAAAAAACCAGAATACATGTCCTTCTGAGAAAACTAGATACAAAAGGCTCTGCTTGCAACTCAGGAAGAGTCACTGTGTAAAAGGGCTTTCATACTGACTCTGCAAGTGGGATAACAGGCAGATGATCAGAGGTCAGCTCCCAGGCACGTCATGGGAATGGAAAACAGTCAAGTGAAGAAGCTGTCATTAAAGTGAGTGATGGAAATATTTAAAAGGAAAAAATGTTGAAGAACAGAGCTGTCCAGTAGCGCTGAATCCACTAATATCTCCTAACAACATAAAACACTCAACAAGCCATACTCCTTGGACCAACAGCAATACATACAGGCTTCACACCCACACTTCAGATTCTCTGCAAGGTCTCAGGGTACAGGAACTCAAATTTTACATCATCATTACATTTGAAATCGTAATCTATCCTTGAAAGCCTCACTCATAAGGTTTTTCTTATGCTGTGTCTAGCAGTGGCTTAAAAAAAATACTCTACAGAGTTTAGTATAGCCACAGTGTCATTCACTTCAAAGTTGCAAGCACAATCACACAACTTAGAGCCAATGTCTCACCGTTCCTTCAGTGCATTATAAATTTAACTGCTAAACACTGATTACATCCTTCCTAGCTTCAGTTGCTCGTATGTGAAAAGCTGCACTAGCACAGTACAATTGGCAATTACAGAAAAGCACAAAGAATGTCTTTTGCTTAAGTTACCTGTAAAATGCGGAACAGAATCCCAGGGAAGGAGTAAGTGGCCTAATAACACCATGTCTCAGTCAAGACACTGCAAACACAAGGCTACAAAATACAGAGATGTTAAAGATTTCAGATAGAGCAAAAGAAGGAATCTTCCCAATCCTAACTGCAGCCTCTAGGTATGGATGGCATAAAGGTGAAGTGATGGTCTGTATCACTGCTACATGATCTACAGCATCTACAAGCCACTTAGAGATCATCAGGCCAACTACTCCCGTGTCATCTTAAGAAGAATTATAGCTTCAATTCTCGCTGTTAGTAACATTTATCCATATAGAAACCTGAACATTTTTACTCCCTTGCCTTTCCCATGTAGTGCAGGAGGACAGTACACAGAGAATCTGATCCTATGTTTTTTGTATACCTAAACATAAAAGACTTTATGTCTGCTAGAGCAGGCTTTACAGGTCTTTGATTTATTGACTTCAGCAACAATAACCCTTCTAGCAGCTGGTTTACATTCTGCAGTTTCATAAGTGTTGTTTCTCATTAAGAGAGAGAACAAAGTTATCAGCTCACTAAACACTGATATTCCCTCTTCCTCGTAGTTTACCGACATTGGTGTGTTTGAAACAGTCTGGCAAGTCAAATTCTACAACTACCACAAACGGGATCATTGCCAATGGGGAAACAGTTTTGGCAGTATTGAGTACGAATGCAAACCAAACGAAACACGCAGTCTGATGTGGATCAATAAAGAGACCTTCCACTGAAGAGATGTGAAATCAGTACTGCTGGACAATCTCCCTAAAGAAGAATCTACCTTTTCAAACCAGCAAGAAGCCTTAACAAAGGCATCCTGTAACGTTGCTTTGTTCCATAAGGTTCCAACAACTACGTTGTATATACAGGTGGTGCCACTAAAATCTTTGCCTATTACTGTATTTTAAGTTTACCATGGCATCTGCAACATTCTCTGTGTCACCCTGAGAGTACTGAAATGTTCATGGTAAAGAGTATTAGATAGCTAGATAGAAAGTCACACCATCATAATACCATCATAATACTTGGATTATTCCTACGAAATGGTTCCATTAGACCAAACTTTTGTGAAGCATTTTGCTTTATCGCTTAGAATTTGGATGCAACATCACATCGGTGATTTCTGTATCTATATTTGTGTTTGCTCCTAAATCGGTGTGCTCCTTCAAGCATTTTGTTGTACATGTCAGCCCAGTGGGCAGCAAAAAGTGCAAATTATGGATATTTGTAGGTTTAGCTAAATGGCAGCTACTGCACTGTTGGTATTGTGCTTTCATACCACGGGACTTGGAAACTCATTCTCCCTTTTGTTTAGTGCTGTAAAATATTCTGTGAAATTTGCTAATTTACCAGATCTCTCCAAATAGGATTCTTTGTTGTTAAGCTTCCCAGTCTCTCAGATAGCTTTAGGAAATGGTTTAAAACACGCTAATCTGAACGAAGGAAAAGCAATAAATCAGTTATGGTATCAAGGACATCTAACAACATAGCTAACATCTATCTTAAGATCATATCATATTCTTGGAAGATACAGCAGCCATACTTCAGTTCCTGAAGTAAGGGTTCTGCTAGGAATCTCCATTTGTGTTAATGACACATTGCTCACATCAGTGAAATCCTACAAATTAGCTTTAAGCCTGACCACTGTATGATACCAAAATCGACAGGATTTCCGACCAACCAACACTCAGCAGCGGGAAGAGTGCAGATCTCAGTGCGTGTCTATACATGCACTGCACTCTTTGAACTAAAGATAAGCATGTAAGCGTTTGCATGATTATGACTAAAGGTGCTACAGAAACACTAGAACAGTGTTTAACACATACAGACAACAAAAACAAACATATCTTTTTTTTCCAGTAAATGAAGCAGGGAAACAACCACACTGTCCCATCCCCACCTGTGCTGAAGTAAACTGGCAGTTCTCGCATATCTGTTATTCCCTTTGTGAATAATTTGTAAATGGTGTATGTAAATGGTAACCATTACTTTTGATCTTTATAATAAAGGACTTAAACAATTTCTTCTCTAGTATGAATGTTGTATCGAAAAATGTGGTGGTTTTAGAACGTCAGACAGCAATAACAATAGAGCTTATTGATAAAGTTTAACTGCATTTCATTGCACTAACAGTGTGGAAAGTAGAAATTTAGGACAAAAGTGAAATATCAAAGAAATATTTTCTTCCACTGAGCTATTAATTGAAAAACTTGACTGTCAGGAGATTTCTACACACAAGGGACAGTAGCAGTGATGTTAAGATGCCACAGGAACAGTGAGCTAGCCAGCTGCATCTCTACTCGAGGCAGTATTACACAGGCGCATTTCACTGCGGTGAAATTCTAGAAATAATCTTCTGTGTGAACTTCTTTCCTAGGCTCTTCCTAGACTACAGAAAGAATTCTTCAAAATGGAAAAGCAACTGAACTAAGAAGCAAATTCAGATGAAATCTGTATTTCAGACAGAAGCGTTACTGCCAGTACTGTAGCAGAAGTTTCCAGATAACAGGCTTCAATGACACTAAACTTCCAGCTGTCGATTCCACCTCTGTACTGCTAGAACATTATTTTCCTCCACAACAGTTAGGATACTTTGTCCAAACAAACCAGAATCACATCAACAAGAAATATGTAGGATTCATAAGTTAACAGAGAAACTTCTAGTAACACTAAAACGTGTAAGACAGCCTTCACTGAGTTCAGCTTCTACAAAATCCTCAGCCCACAATGTCCTAGCCATCCAGCATTTAAGAAATGTTACAGTGAATAAATTCAGGCAATCCTGGCACAGGAGGGTTGTTATTCACAGCTAGCTAGAAGCTCACCTTTCCCAAGGTAAACACTCGCGTTCATATTAACACCAAATAGGAGAGCAATTTTCTCACATCCTAGCAAGCCATGTAACAATTCAGCTGAAATTCAGTTCAGAGGGTGGTCAAAAAAGAGCCTGCAGATGGAGTGAGTTGCTTTTAAAAGGAAGGAGGGCACAATCAGACCAACTGTGTCTTGCAGGTTCCAAACCCTGGTACTGAACATTGCTGCCCACACCACAGCACCACTCTGACAGACCATGGCAGTGATAAAAAGGATGAGGACTGATTAACAGCTTATCATGGGGAAGGTGTAAATGGCATTTCTCAGCAGCTGTTATCTCCTCCCCTAGATGAGGTTTAAGCATGCAGAAACCTGGCTTGATGGCCTTGCATTATTCCTAAGCAGAAGCTTATTCACGTAGTGCTTGCTGAGTATCCATACCACCATGGATGACAGTGCCAATACTCTGCACATGTAAAGCAAAATAGTCCCCATTGATTTCCCCTTGCTCAAAAAGTGTGCTGCTAACACAGCAAACATTTGCTCCTAGTAAAGGAGACCCAGGACTTCAACAGTTCTCTGAAAGGAATGTTTTGAATTTCCTTCATCCAGGACATTGCTGGTAAATACTCATAAAGCTTGAGTCACTAAAAAACTGTTGCTGTGACAGGTTGATGCGTTATTCAACCAGCAGCATTTAATCTCCAGACAAGTTTGTTCTTTACGCACCTTTTTGTAACTAGCATTCCCATTTTTGTTCAGAAGAGGACACAATATATTAGGCTTAAACGTGTCTTTCTGCCCATTACAATGTCAGAAAATGCTGACAATGTGTCAATCCAGCTGAAACCACAAAGAACTCTGAAGGTTTTATACATAAGAGACTTGAATTTTTTTCCTCATGAAGCATCCAGCTTTTATTTTCACGAGAAAGATTGAAACAAATATACCGAATCTTTCAGAGTCACTTTTCACATCTATATTTAGGCAGCAGTTAGCACTTTCAGACTGCTGAGTAAAAGCACCCAAGAGTAAGTTATTAGTCATGATTATGACAGTTGCGATCCTGCACAGGGCTTGCATTAGATCATTAGAATTTGCACAAGGCTTTGTGTTTAGCGCAGCTACTCCAGGCTTTAGTATCTCCTCCCATCTGACTGTATCTGAAAAAGAAATAATGCTGCTAAAATCCCCACACCCTACCAACACAAGTTAGGGAGGATTCACTGGCTTCAGCAGAGGCTCTGTCGATTGTTTTCCAGATGTAGAGTCACCCTTAGTGATTCCAGACTAACAGAGTATCAGAAGACCTTGTTTAGATGTCCTTCCTATACAAGATGGAAAGGGAGTTTCTGCGCAGTGAAGCTGTAAGTGCTGTAATACAAGGCTTTTATGTGCCAGCAGAGGTTGGTTTCCACCTGGTTAAGTGCACCGGCCTCACTTGCTATGTAAGATGTTGACACGTGCCATGTTGCACAGTTCTGTTCTTCTAGAGTCTCCGTGTAGAGCTTCGATTAAATAAGGACGTGGCACGTTATAATGCTAACCTCTTTTTGAGATCTGAAACAAGTGCTGTGCCTTTCAGAACCGAAAGCATGGAGCATTGCCTTAATCGCTGTGTCAACGCTGAAGTCCAAAGCAGCAGTACAGTGAGTCTGACAATGTTCATGTTTTCCCTTAGCTCTACAGAGCTACGACTGGAAAGTCCCCTCAGTGCAGCTAATGCAGATTTTTGGCTCAGAGAGACAGGCACTCCTGCACACAGGCCTTCCCTGCTGCAAGCTTGGCAGCTTTTCCAGCATTCCTTGGAATGCTTCCTCTTCCCCTCTCCCTGAGACCAGCATCTAAGGCTTAAAATCCCTGTGAGCCCTGGCTTTCAGCCTTAGGAAGACAGGGCAGCATCTACCCAGGAAGAGCCAAAATAGTAATCTCTGCATTGTTTTCTCTGTCCCTACCTTAAAGTTGTTTATTATTTCTCTTAAGTCAACACAGCTTAGTTCTGTGCACTCAGAAAGGATAATTCCATGATGACCTGGTATCTCACCCGCTAACATCTGCAGCCTTTCAACAATCCTGAGAGCAGCAACAATAAACTGTCAGTTGATGATGAAGGCAACAAGAACCATAAACTGTTTTGGAGGTAAGATGGACCTTCTGCCCATTCTTAGCATGGTAACTGCAAGGTTAGATGCAATCCTGCTATTATGGGAGTGACTGTGACATCACAGTATCTACATCAAGCTACAGCGTATGTGCTACAGGGACCAAATGTTCTTAGAAGCTTGAACTGAATTATTATGAGTTTAATGTGAACCACAGAGGGCCTTGTCTGCAGAGAAGGGGCAGTAGCATGCAATAACATCACAACATATACTATTTTCTGACTACGATGACACACTTCCACTCAGTGTAAGTTGCTATGCCAACAGATTCACCTAAGGTACTTCCACATGCCAGACTTATTGTAGAGAACAAGCCATGGCCAACTCTATGTGTAGAATATATAGTCTAAAGTTGGTGCGCTTTTGTTGGTTTTGGAGTTTTTTTTCTTCTTCTTTCTTTCTTCATTTTTTGGGGGGATTTGTTTCTTTGTTTTAAATTAATTATTATTTTTACTTCTGGCTTTAGGGACATCTCTGCCTAGATACTACACTACAGGCAAGCTGAGCAAATGCAAGAAATACCACAGTGTGAAAATATAATTGAAGTCATCTCTGTTCTGTATGGAAACTATATAACTGCACTCCTAAGATTTCAAAGCATTAAAACAACAAAAAATGGCTTCATGCTCTTTCAGTTCTGTTACAGACAGAACACTGTTCAAGAGGCTCACAACATACTGTCTATCAGAACAAGGCAACAGTCATATGCATGTGCTGATCATCTTGTTTTCAGATGCCCAGTGCTTACACTGAACTTCGCTCCCCTTGAGGTGGATGGTTAAGAAACCAGGGAAAGGTGCCGAATGCATTCCTGGTACAAAGTACCACCAAAACATACGGAGCTAACACGAGGGATAAAATTGCCCCAATATGGTAAAATACGGATTAACTGCCCTTGTTTAAAACACAACTGTAAGAATTTACACCTAACCCTTTTAATGCAAGTTTCTCACTGAAAAAATACTTCAATAGGTGGTTAGTTTCAAACACAGTGAAAAGATTTCCTTTACAGATCATTTGCCATCTGAGAAAAATATTTCTTTTTCTATAGCAATCAAGAAATAACATTTTGTGTTTGCATACAGGTACAGAATTAGTTACCTCATGAGATAAAGCTGAAAATTTTTTTGCAGGGTTTTTTTTGTGTTTAAAATGAAACCAGCTATCAATTCTTACTTCCTTCTGCTTCAGCCCTGCAATGCCAGCAGCAGCAGCCCTCAAGCACACATAAGCAAGCAGAGAATGAGGGGCATGAGCCTGGAGTCATGGTACTACAGAAACAGCAAGAGAGAAACAGGAGAATCTCAGAGCATATTCAAAGACACGGAGCTTTCGACCAATAGGCAGCCACAGCAACAGTCACTAAGAGTCTTCATATGAAAATACAACACCAGAGAATCCCCCAAAAAATTATTTTTGTAGTCTCCATCTCAGTCACCCTTCATATTCCTGCTAGAAAGACTGCTCCTAAAAATCTCCTACAGAACTTCCCATGGTTTTTATTAGTAAGTATCCTTAGGCTTCTGACTCGCTAACCTCAGTGCCAGTAACTTTCCACAGATTTCATACCAGTATCTCAGAACTTCTCAGATCTCCCAGGAGCACTCCAGGCAGTCAGTAGTTGCCAGTGAAACCTGTCCTAGCTTACCTACCATTCCCTAAAGTCCCATCTCATCTTCCACCTGCAATGGAAAGACAACAAAGGCTTTCTCTTCTCTCCCTATTTGCTGTTCAATCTATTATTCACCTGCCTTGAAGGTTCTGCAGTAAGCAGCTGTTTACAAAACCAGTGAGGTCCTCAGTCATTCCATAAAACTTTTAATGTAATAATCCAAGGGGATGGGGGAAGCAGCACTATATTCCATGTTATGGGATGGCCAAGGAAGCCCTCATACCTCCTGTAGAGAGGGTGTACCAACCAAGTACATCAACACCCTATGGAGCAGCACCACTCAGATACTAGGAGGTACTCAAAGCAGAAGCTGGCACAGCTCAGCCAGGGAAGGTTCATTGCTCTGATTTTGTGTCCCTTCCTACTCTGGTTCAAGAGGTCTTGGAGCTGCATTCCTGTGAGGCACGGCTACAACAAAAAAGAAGAAGTAGCTAAGGGAACCAGAGAGCACTTCCTAGTTGCCAGGTCAGGGCACATGCCCTGCATGAACCCAGATTCAACACCAGAATAAAACATGGGCAAGCAGCAGCCTCCTTCCTTTGACTGCTGCATCCTATCTTCCCACAGAAATTAAACATCGTTGAACAGTCCAGGAGTAAGTTAAGACGAGGGACTTGCTACATTCTCCCAGGGAAGCCTGGATAGAACAGAACGTTAAGCTGCATCACACCATGGCCAGGCTAGCCTCCTAGCAACTGTCTCACCCGTCTTTATTCTAATCAAAATACCAACATCTAGACATTAACCATGTTACCATCACAGCCTCCTTACCTGCAAGGCCACTGCTGATTCTCTAGATCAGACTATGAAGAGGCCAACTTTATACTGGGAGAAGAGGCGCAGATTCTCCCTGGTTAGCACACGCTACTTGTTTTCACTTCTCTGGCTCCAAAGAAAAGACAAATCTAAACTGTTTAGCAGTCCACCTTCTGACAAGTACTTCATGCAAGCGACACTTGGCTGTGAAAAATTAAGAAACTAGAATCCCAAAAGCCAAAGCGATTATTTCTGCAGAAGGCATCATTTTTACACTGTTCTCCCTACAGAAAGGAAGTGTTTTCTATCAAGACCATACAAGGTAGGCCAGGAAAACTCACAGACAGATTTTGCTGTCATCATTCCCATTTCCTTGTTCTAAAGACCATTTTCTTTTTATTTTTCAGATTCTTCATTTCTGCAAGCTACAGATCTTGATGTAAGCTAATAATTTGTGCGGACAAATGCAATTACTTAAATAGCCAAGGAGCAATCTCATTTTCTCTTTTACAAGACATCTTCTAAAATAACCAATTGTTACTTTATGGAGGAAAAGATGACAGGAACTCACATGCTTATATGTATGTTCACACACAAAGCACATGCAAAGAAGTGTTTTACTGGGCTGAACATTTGAAAGACTACTCACAAATAAAAAGGGCCAAAACCCAAGTTAATAGCAAGGAAATCTTTCTCCTTTACATGCACATTGCAAACACCTTCCATTCCATGAGATTCAAGCTTGTTCTACTCTACATCTTATTTAATATTGGAGAACTTTAACTGACTAAAGAGATGGAAGCAGTTTTAGTCCATCTCTTTCTTAACCTCTCGGCTCTTATTAAAAAGTCAGAGAAATGAAAAATTAGATGAGGTAACAGTCCTTAGGATGCTGTGAAAAACTGGGCTGGCTTTATCACAGCTCAGCTCAGTTATGAGTTACCTGCTGTGCAGCCCCTTTGATGCAGAATCCTGGAAGAGGAATTGCTTTAGTGCAATCTGCATCAGATAAACCAAACCAGTGCTTTAAATTACTGCAAAACCACCAGAACATTTCTCTGCAATTCTGTTTCAACCATGGTCTACAAATTTTCAGACAAGACTTTAAAGTGAGCAGGTACAACTTATTAGTGATTACAGTCAAGAAGAAATGCTGAGCTCTGGTAAGTTTTTCTCCTCTGTATTTTTATCATTTCAATTTCCACAGCTCCAGCAAAAGCAAGTACACTGTTGAAGATTCAGGGATTTGAAGTAACATTCTTCCAGCTCACAGTTGCTTCACAGAAATCACTGCCATGTGAATACTAAAAACATTGTAAAACACACTACCAAACCCAAAAGTAAAGTGAATCGCAGTGAACTGTGGAACTTATGGAGAGCAACTTCCTGTCTGTCTCCAGCGGATTTTGGGGTGTTTTAACATTACAGTTCAAGTCATATTGCAGCCCCTCTGTCACCATGGACACTAATTTCAACCACTGTACTCTGTTCAGATACGTAATTCTGTAAAACTCAAAGCAACTCAGTGTGGGACCTCAGCCTCTCTTCAATTTTCAGGAAAAACATTTAACAGTGTGCGTGGAAGGGTGCAGAGGAGGAAGAGCAGCATGACAAAAACGTGCTCAACACAAGCTTCAGTTTCTTAAGAAACCAGGCTAGAAGTGCCAGAGGGGGAAAAGAAGCAACCAAAAATACTCCAGGCGATCTCCACACGGTGCTCCTAAGAGGAAATACGTACCATGAAGGAACTTTAAAAATCCAGGAGTAATCTGTAAGCCACACGAAAGACTCTGGGTCTCATTTGTAACCATGTAGGCTACCTCTCCTCCTCCCGTGCTAAAACACTGCAATCTTGTACAATTTAGTGCAAGTACTTACAATGCAAAAGGGACTCCCCTTCGCTACTGCTGAGTTTCTTTTAATTCAAATGGGCGCTTGAAGAGCAGCAGCCACTCAATGCTCTGTGGTCCAGAAGGAGATCGAGACAGACAGAGGTTGAGGGAGCTCACGCAGTACTGAGCCTCACTAACAGAGCACTTCTGCCAGCAACCCCCATGGTCCTGAGTTTAGTCTTTGTTGAGTGCAACCTCATGAGAAGTTCCTGCTTCCCCACAAGTGCAGGAGCTTGTATTTCTTGACATGCACAATCACAAGGACTATTCCCCCAAGCTATAGCACCTTCCCAGTTCTTACAAGTGAGGATACTACTTCCTTAATAGAACAACACAGTTCTTACAAACAGGAATACTACTTCTCTAATAGAGCAACTATTCCCCACTTCAAAGGTAACTCCAAATGGTATCAAAATGAGCAGGTACACCATAGACTTCCAAAGATAGAACCAAATCTCACTTCACCATTATATATCACAAAGAACGTGCCAAATCACATGCTTCAGTAACCAAAATTATGTCTGTGCTGTTGTGTGCCACAAGCTAGAACCAATCTAGCTCTGAACAAGATCACACTTCAGCAAGTTCACCACAGGCCAGCAGTGTCTTCTTGTAGCCAAGAAGGCCAATGGTATCCTGGGGTGCGTTAAGAAGAGTGTGACCAGCAGGTCGAGGGAGGTTCTCCTTCCCCTCTGCTCTGCTCCAGTGAGGCCATATCAGGAGTATTGTGTCCAATTCTTGGCTCCCTGGTTCAAGAGACAGGCAACTACAGGAGAGAGTCCAGCAGAGGGCTACAAAGAGGATGGGGGGACTGGAGCATCTCTCTTATGAGGAAATGCTGAGAGACCTGTGCCTGTTTAGCCTGGAGAAGACCAAGAGGGGATCTTAACAATATTTATAAATACCTAAAGGGTGGGTATGAAGAGGACAGTGCCAGACTTTTCAGCGGTGCCCAGTGGTAGGACAAAGGGGCAACGGGCACAAACCTGAACACAGGAAGTTCCACCTCAAGGTAAGGAAAAACTTCTTTACTGTGAGAGTGACAGAGCCTTGGAACAGGCTGCCCAGAGAGGTTGTGGAGTCTCCTTCTCCAGAGACTTTCAAAACCCATCTGGATACATTCCTGTGCAACCTGGTCCAGGTGAACCTGCTTTGTAAGGGGTTGGACTAGACAATCTCCAGAGGTCTCTTCCAACCTCTACTATTCTGTGACTCTGCCAGTTGACAGGACCCCAATACTCAATCTCAACACGATTTTTCTGCAGTGGGTCAGCACACTCAGTCCTCTACCTGGCAATGAATCTGACTTGGTAAATTTAAATCTCAATCTCCAGAGGTCTCTTCCATGTCTCTCCCCACCCTTTCCGAAGTGCTCCATTCTCAGGGGAATAACATTAGCACATCAGCAACACCTTGAGGCATTTTACTTCCATAAAAACGCTAATGAGCTAGATCCTTCCATCTTCAGATCACAAGCATGAGTCCTATTCAGCTCAAAGGGAAAACTACTGTTTCTAGCAGAAATCTGATATCAAGCTGAGTTCTAGTTCCAGCTCCTCCATCACTAGTCCATCTTCAGGCTTTCTGTGCAGTTGTATTTTTCAAGACAGACAGGGCTTTGAGCTCAGCAGGGCCTTCTACCAAGAACCCTCAACTGCAGCAAGATCCTAAATCATCTTGATACAGATCTTCATGATATACAGAATAGATTAGCACACTTGGAAAAGTGAAAAAGAAAAAGAATTTTTTTAAAAGTAATGTAAGTGCTATAAACTGAAATTCACAGAAGTGCCCAAAATACTGAGGTTTTTCAGCAAAGAGCTACAGAAAGCAAAATCTGTATAAATATCAGCTGCTTTAGACCTCTTTAAAGATTCCACTGTAGCCACGTTGTGTTTTTTAAACCATCCAGTTTTGCTTACACACAGCAGACAGCTATAACTAAAAAACATTTTAGAAAGAAGTCATACAAAATCTGAAGAACTTGCTTTGGGAAAAAAATAACAGGGAACACAATTCTGAATTCCAGCATCTGCAAACTGCTACAGGGCTTGTACCCCTTTTTCCTGCCAATTTAAAATCACAGTATTATTCCCTAAGGTTGCTTCTCGGCACTGCAGAGGTTCCTCTTTTCCACAGGAGGGAGCTTTTCTCTCGAAAAGATGATTGAATCTTGCAGTTCTCATTTTGGAAACGTGTAGGAACTCTGAACGCTTCAGGAGTGCCCCACGCCTGACAGCTTCCACACAGGATGAGCAAAGAAGATTCAGAAAATTTTAAAAAAGCACCCCAGAAACCCAAAGACCAATCATTTATAAGCTAAATCACTCCTGGACCCTTGTGTTACATCACACTATTACTCCCCCCTGCTGCCAACCCTAATGCAGCTACTTATATAGCAGAAAAACCAGGAAGTGTCAAGTCCAACACAATTTACGCCCATACCTATCTGACACTCATGTGACTGAAGGTATCAGCTACCCAGACAGTACTAGAAGAAGAACAATAAATCAGAGTAATTCAAAGAATATAACATCTTGAGAAGAAATCTGGCCTAACAGTTGGAAGAAATAACTGAATACAAATTTGAAAATATATTTTAAAGGACACAAATTAAAGAAATCCTCTGTCCGGACAACCATTTCTTAAGTAAGTGACCATCAGCTTTTACTAGGGTTCATCTGGAGGGCTGCTTTTTGCAGAACAGCTCACTTCCATCGTTCAAAATTCTGTTCCACACTTGCCTGGAGCTCTGAGCTGTAGTTTTTGAAATGCAGCACATTTCACAGCTGCTACTTCCCCTACTGCTTCCTTAGCAAGAAAATCAGAAAATACTATAGGTGATAAGCCAAGTGGGAGCGATGCTTAAGCTGTGCTGTTCTCATCATCTAATAGCTAGAGATTTTCATACTCCCTGCTGTATAAGTTCTGCTCCAATGGGTATATCCCCCTCCTGATTGGTATAGCTAATTCCCATTGTCAACAGTGGGAGTAACACATGCACACAAAGGGGACAATGAGCCCTCGAGGGCTGTTGTAGTAATTTCAAAACATCAGGGTAAACATATTTTGCACGTGATAGGTAACAAGCCCGGGCACCAGTTTCTGTGTTTAAGAGCTATGGGTTTGTGCGCTCGGAGCACGATAGATACCCTACTCATCTAGTTTCCAGCTTTGCACAAGTTTCAAGAAGTGGTTCTGCCATTAATAACTAACTGCTATAGATCTATAAACACAAATCTAATCACAGATCAAAGCTCTGTGGAGCAAAACGGGGTAGAAAGGATCAGGCAAGATACATCTTCTGCTCCAAAAGTCTGACAATCTTGATTTATGACTAGTCACATAAAAAATAGCACGTGCTGCTCAGAACTCTTTCCTCCTATTAAAGTAATAACTTGAAAAAATATTACAAGTCTTCCCTGTCTTCAATGCTTGCTATTACTTCAAAGCCAACTATGGTATAAGCACGCGGGCTGTGTTTTGGCTTACACACCATCAACACTAGTAAAGACAGATTCAGCTGCACGCCACGGTCAGCTGAACAGAAGAACCAGCTGTTAAATCAGAAAATCCAGCTCTGGTGTGACAACTTGGTGGTGTTAAACTTTCTTTAATCAAAGCCCCATCTCACACTGTAGGAAAAAAATATACATCCAAACACTCTGCAGACCATGTTAGATCACACTATGCTCAGGGTAATTTTTCAGAATGAAACTTTTCTGGTTCACAGGTGATTAACCCTGCAAAATTATCATGCTATATGGTAAATTGCTAGCAAAATATTAATAATGAACCAAAACCAGCCAGACAGCATAGTTTGAGAAAAGACCGCAAGTCCCAACACAAGCAATGGCAACCAGAGAGTTTTGTTTGTATAACACTTAATAAGTCCCAGAGGGAAAAGGGACAGCTGTGTAAAGCTGCCTTGGCTGTCCCTTTTCTTTTTCCTCATCATAATTACATCTGTTACTGATGTTTCATAAAACAAAGTGTCCAGACAGTCTCCTGAAAGTTCAGGGTGAATACTGATAAAGCTTGAACATAGAAAGCAGGTAAAAAAGCATCCTCATTTTGGAAGGTAACCACAATCACCTTGAAAGGTTAAACCTCCTTCAGTAAAAATCTTTAGCTAGGAACACTGCATTTTCAGCACTCATTTGACTTATTTCAAGTACAAGGACTTTAAGTGAACTTGACATCAAGTTTCCCAGTAGGACTTGTAGCTTACAAAGACAGCAATGTAAATATTTGCACTCATTCCATTATTCCTGGGCTATTTCTCCATGTACATTTTTTTTTTCTGCTACATTTGAAAAGAAATTTTGGATTTTTAAAAGACCCTGGAAAGAATCACTTTCTCAACTTGAAACTGCAACTGCAAAACACAAAACACTGCAGTAGATTTTACTCCTAAGATAAAAAAAGGCAAATGACAGAGTACAAGGTAGGTTATTAGAACTTAAGTCTGGGAGACAAGAATTACTTGGTTTCACTCCAATTAAAATAATCACTCTTATAAACTGATCTGGAATGTTTTAACTAGATATATAGCTTGATTTTCAGAACTACTAAGCATCTCTGTGCTTTACTTGACTTGAAGGTGAGAAGGGACATTAGAAGCTATAAGCATCAGAAAAATCTCAGACAATTCTGAAAAGGGAACAATTGTCCCTTGTTATTTAAAGCTATAATAAAGATCCTTCAAAAATCACTTTTTAAATAAAGTTTAGAAAAGCATACACAAACTAAAACATTACCAAATCTTTTCATTTTCAAGCATATTTAGCAGAAATTATGTACCCATAAAAAGTTAACTGGAAGTTTGGGATAGTTAATTAGCTTGATCTAGTAGCTGTGAATTCTTGTGACAAAAAACTTCTACAAAAACCTGTTTTGGTCTAAAGAGCCCCAAAAGTAGCATTTTGTAACTAAGACTGTATATAACTAAGTAATATTATAGACTACTTATATCTGCATCATGCCTGTAAAATTACTATGGCTCACAAACATAAGGCTGATAAACATCAAGTGTGATTTTTTTTCCTTCTAAGTATTGCTTTCTAACAAGATGGAGTATTATCATTTCGCTCTCCAAGATTCTCTTGCCTCAACCTTTTCTCTTACTCCTAATTAGCAAAAATAAACAGTAGGGTATGATCCTTACTAAGCTACCTATCTCCTTAACACTGAACATTAATAAGCACCAGATCTTTTACCCCAATATGGTTCCTTTTTGTGCTGCTCTTGCACAGGAGGCATACCACCATTTTAACTAAAGAAAAGGGGATGTGACTGGAGAGTCCAACTGCAATCTCCAGAGGCCATGAATTAACTCCTGCCTGGAAAAGCAAGCACAGAAAAGTGAAACCATTATCAGGACTTTTCTCCTTCAATTAGACTGCTATTTGAGTGTGAAACTTGAACTTTGGCAACCACAGTGCCTCCAGCTTAGGAACAAAGTCAATACGTTATTTGGAAGCTCACTTCTATGGAACATGAAGCACTCACATGATGCTCGGACTTCATTACAACATGTATGAAGCTTTAGAGAAGGCATTCAATCCTTTTAAAAGTTTTATAATCCAAGAATGGCTTTATTTAAGGTATTTGACCTGCTGGGTTAAAAAAAAGAGCATTTACAATATTCTTTGTAAGGCATGGCCATTGCTGAGTAATTGACAATAATTAATTAATGATTAATTAATACCAATGGAGACAAAAGTGTTCTTAATTTCCATACTTTGAATACAACAATTAAATAAGAGCCTTCAGAGTTGTCTTCACTGAAGTATAACTAAAAATTACACTTCTCCACAAAAATACCTGATATTTAAGAAAAATTATCCAGCAAGCATATGAGCATCTTCACTAAGATTTGAAACATAGTCATTGTACTGAAGCATAGGAACCAAAATTGATCCCTTTTTTGGTAGTTTAGTTCCTTCCTGATACACAGGAGTACAGGAATTACAACAAATTGTAGAACAGGATGCCCCAACACTGGATGTGTTGAAGATGAGGTGAGATGGACTTTGAGCAACCTGGTCTAGTGAAAAGTGTCCCTGCCCATGGCAGGGGGCTTGGAATTAGATAAGCTTTAAGGTCCCTTCCAACCCAAACCATTCTATGATTGTGTTTGTAAATGGGAAACAATAATAAAACAAAATAGATTAGCAGAAGTAATTGACAGTAGAAAAAAAGGGCTGAGTCCAGTTGCGATAAAAAGTTTCAGACGCCATCAGGTTCACTGGGATTTGAGCAGACAAACCCTACTGAGTCAGGCCACAACTCTGTTATATCTCCAGTGCTAATCCTAATACAAGGGCAGAAGTTCACAGAACAGTAACTCTCCAGAAAGGTGGCACAATCACCTCACAAATATCATTTGTCTCAGCTTTTCAGGAACTGAAAACTGAGGAAAACCAAAACTCTGTCCGTAGTACCAGAAACAAAGACGTTTGGCTTCTTGCGCAGTAATACTCCAGATTTGGCTGACTGGTCTTTAAAAAGTTGAGACCTTCAACTGCAGCTTTTCATGCAAATGGGACAATAAGGTGTTGGTCCTCTATAGATTTTTGGTGTTTAACAAAAAATTAGGTTTATACACCTTTGCTCCTGTAAGGATAAAAAAAAAAATCTCCTCTGCTCTGTGGCCTGTTTTCACAGATGGAACTTGATATTTTAGATAACTTTGCTTTTCAGATGCGGCTCATCATCACTGCATACACCTTGCTCCTTATCCTAGCTAAAAAGGCCTCTCAAAACATCAGTGGCAGCAATACTCCTTCCCTTGGCCATGGCTCATTTGGGTTTTTGTTTTTTAAAGCTCAAATAGTTCCTGGCATTCATACCAGAAAAGATGCATCTATCTACAAGGTTTTAGAACAAAAAGAGGTGCGTGGGTGTGGATGTCTAATCCAGAACAGTTGTAGCCATAATGTAAGCTCCATTGCAGCTCACTGCTGGTGTATCTTAACCCTCCTCAGGGAGGGCCACGTTGAGCCTTTGTATCCATTCCCTGGAAGAAGAACAGGAACTCAAATGTTCCAGCAGCAGCATTCTTTGCATCAGCAGTGCCAGAAACTTAGCATGCACTGTTCTTTTAGGAGGCTACCAGATCAGGCAATCTGGCTAATAGATGAAAACCTCACACAGTGCTAATACCATATATGGAGAGCTGCAGACTCTAGTTTTCTTACATCTATGTTCTTTTCCAAAACAGCACTCAGAACATGCATAAGATGTTTTTATTAGAGCTGCAGTCAAGGACACATCAGCTATCATGAAACAGTAAAATTTAACTGCTGCCAACAACATTCTGCTTTGGTCTCTAGTCAGTTCGAGCTTCTGTCCAACATCCACTTGGTCTCGGGCTCCCATAGAGTGACACTAAGCTGCTTCATCAAGAGCCTGAAAGTTTATTTTGCTTTTATTGCAACTCTTCACTCCGCGGTTGCGCAGTAGTAAACATGACCTTAACATTGAGTGGAAGTTTGGCAACAACTTGACTGCAGATGTAATCTGCAACGGCCACACAAGTTAACCAAGCCAAAAGCAGAGCTCCAGCTCTTAAAAACGCCGACTATAAATGGCTATAAAAGATCCCATTTCACACTGCAGTTTGCTAGCACGATTTACTGTCATGCTGTGTTACACCTGCAAATCATGGCTCTTTTTGCAAATACTGCGGATGTGGATGCCCCAGTACTGACTGTCTTCAAATCAGGTAACAGCACAGGAAGAGTAATAAATTAGTGGTACCACTTGAAACCTGCGTTGTTAAACAAGCGCACAAGTCTCCACGGGATCTCCTTGGATGGAGAAGCAATGACCTAAAGTGCGCTGGAAAATAAAACCGCACCGTAAGTTTAAAAGCTCAAAATGAAAGCCTGGTTAATGTAGCTGATAAAAAGCAAAAGCCTTCATCAAGTTTGTAGGATAAATATTTTAAAAGCTGAGTCTGTAAAGTTTCCTAGTTATAAAACACATTCTATTGCAGTGTTTTATAAGATAGAGGGAGCAGCCGAAAAAGGAATACGTCTGAGATTTATTTACAAATAGGCTACAGAAATAGCGAGCTACTACCCTTGCTGCTGTTAAAAAGAAAGCCGAGGTAAGAAGACGAGGCTTCTCTAGAAGCAATTATCTAAATACAGATAAAAAGAAGGTAAATCTGGAACTAGAAATATGCAGTAAGTTGATTGTAACAGAGATCCTGAAGTGAACATTCTGATAAAATACGGTGGCCCCTTTTCAGAGGTTCAGCCTCTGAGAAGAGACATCTAATTTCCACCTTTTGAGCATTTTCCTTTCTCAGAACAGCACTGCAGTATAGGCAGTAGATAAACTTGGCTCAGGAATATACTCCTAAAGTCACAAAAGCACTTCAAAATTAAATGGGTGAGATCATTTCCTCACTTCAACTGGCTTAACTCCCAACCCAATACCTGTTTTTCAACAATTTCAGCTTCAGCACAGCCAGACCCTAACCAAGTAGCTTCTTCAGTAGCTTCATAATCAGCTTCATTTGTATCTGTCGTTCCCCACACTTACCACCATCATACATTCTTGACGCTTTCTCAGCGCCCCGCTAGTGCTCATGCAATCACGTCATCAGCCAGATTAGAAGGATGTTTTGTTGTACACTGATTTTTAGGGAGGCTATTTTTCAGTCACATTAGCTCCCTGATCCCACCACACTTGCAGCCACAAGAATACAAATTCTGGCACAAGGGAGAGGTCAAGAAGGTATCGCAGGGACTAGCTGTGCCTCAACCAAACGTGAAACTGCACTCTCATGTAGAAGTTCAGGCCTTGGCTCACTCCAGTATTTGCAACCCTGCTCAGCAAAGCACACTGACTTGAGGCCTCAGTTACTATGGTGATGAGCCTGGAATAAATGTTTATATATAATTAGATAAATTCTCCCTTCGAGAAAGCAGTTGTCCTTCTCACAGGCAGCTACTTTTTTTTTTTAACTAAACAGATGTTAAAAAAGTATTAAAATTTTAAAGCTTAATGATTGTTATTATTCATTGTTAAGTTAGTAACAATTTAAACCTATGGCAAGAATTTAAAGAAGCACATGAAAAATTAGTCAGTGAGAATCTCATCTCTTCTGAAAACTAAACACTGCTAAACTCCCTAGAGAAGAAGTTAAAGCTTGCTTTTATACATTTTGGGGTTTTGCTTAAGAAAAACAAGAATGATTAATAAAACTCCACCTCACTGTTTAACAAAGCTTAAGAAATACTTAAGTAAAAAAAATGAATGTATGAGTCCTTGTCCTCTATGCAATCACTAAACTAAATCACCCCTACTTCTAAAATATAAGCAGTATTTCCTAACTGTCGGCTCACTGTAAAAGCAGTAAGCTGATATAAACAAGTTGAAATGCTTAGCTCAAACTCAGAATCAGTAGCTCACTTCCTTTTTCCAAAGATTATGAATCAGTAATTACAGTAGAACCATCTGCCACAGCAAAGGTTTTGGTGAACCCTATGCCGCAACATTTACATACCACTTGGACTTTTATTATTAAGAAAATCCAGTCTTAAAATGCGATCACTAGCCATATTTCCTAGCATCTAAAATTGCTTTAAATTGAAGGAATACTAAATACAGAGTAGACAAGATGATTTCCTAAGACTGACGGCTATAAAAACCAATGACAAAACTTAACCAAACACTGAATTCCTCCCTGAAGAAAAACAAATAATTGGCAAAATGCAGCAGGAACATTGCCAGCTGATGAGCTGCCTCATTCTTTCCACGATGATGCCATCTGTTGCCAGGTCTTCCCTGTCCACATGCACTACACTCCTTCCAACTCTCAGCCTGACCAGATCCAGCCCTGCTTTCAAGTCTGATAATGAAATCCAGCTTTACCCACCTGAGAGGTGCCTATAGCTACACCTGTGGGTGGAGGTGGTGCTTTGGTGACAGGGGGCAAGTAAAGAGGCTTCTACTCCCAGCTCTCTTCTGTTACTGGAATTTTCCTCCCTTCTCTCCAGCCTGCCAACACAACTACACATGTATTTGCTCCCCAGCCCAATTGTCACAGTAATTAACTCCAGAAAAACTTCAACTACATAAAGTGTTTAAGCTAAGAGGGATAATATTTTAAGAACTGAGTTTTTCTTAAGCAGGTTCATGCAAGTAGATGGTATTGGGGAAAATTCCAGTAAGGAGGGCAAGACCAACAGTGTGTATACTCTTCCTGCAGCATGGCAGGAACCAACGTACCTGGCATCTACCTGCATGCTATAAGCCAGTGGTAAGTAATAGTGAGATCTTAACACTAATAAAATCATTTAATAACATTTCATTTTCTGTTACATTTAGGCTGTAAATTGCACCGAGGTAAAGACTTTCTTCTGTGCCTTGCTGATACACAAGGGATAGTAGGAAGATTTGAAGCTCATGATGAAGAAGCAGAGTGTCATTTTGACTTGCTCTAAGAATAGGCCAAACACCTTCCTCCAGTTCGAATGCAAATTTATTACTGAAGACAATGCAGGTATTTGAGGAAGAAATTCTGCTTAGAACCTGAATATTCTCTTCAGAGACCATCCAAATCAAAACCAGATCCTCTCAAACACCAAGGGTTACAGCTTTACCATCTTCTATCAAAGGATTTTTAAGTGACAAACATTTACATATTTTTAGAAGTGATCATTGTTTCAGTTGAATATTTAGCTATGGCTGCAGGGAACAGCATGTTACTGCAAAAGGCAATAATTAGCTCAAACTACACCTCCTTTTATCCTCAAAAACATGTGTTACTATTAATTCACAAAACATTCAGTCAAGCTTACAAGATAATCAGCAAGGGACCAGACATCCCCAAACATCGACACCAGGGCTATTGGTTGAGCTAAACAATTTCCAAGATATTTTCTTATTAATACCTTTAATATTTTGAGTTGTTTTCAAACTTTTATGGTACAGTCTTCAAGATCCTTTGAGATTCATTTAAACATGAAACAGTAAAGAGTTTGAGTACCTTTACCTAAAACACTGGATTCACCATGGATTTAAATGAATTTTACTTAAAATATGCAGCTTTTAAGACTCTTCTCCCTCTCAATACCTGGAATTTTATTAGTGATCTATTTTATCTCTTTTATGCTGATTTTGCAGATAAGAAAATTCACCTCACTGTCGATATTGTACTTTGAAACTTATAAAAGCAAAGAAGAATCCTTAATTTGTTATTTCTATTTTTCCTCTACAAGAAAGTATTTAGGCTGGACATGTCAAGCAATGTTGGATTTACCATATTTGAATACACGCACTGGTTTTAAGTAATTATGGGTTATTCTATGTAAATATCAATGCAAATATAAACACATTTCATATTTGTATAAGAATGTATGAATCTTCCACTTCTACCAGGGCTATGGACTTTCAAAGAGGACATTGCAAAAGAGGCCTTCACATTTACATGCCAACCTGAGATACCTCATGTGTAAGGTCACACAGCAAATGAGACACAAATTTGGTGATAAAAATCCTCTACTTAAACTCAGTGGTGTGAACAGAGTATTAGTGGAGGTGTTCCCTAAGTCACATCCAGAAAAACACATTAAAAAACACTAGAAAGTTTGTCTTAGACTTTTGGGTTAACACTTATCCACCTCACAGACATTAAAGTGATGGATTTGTTAATAATCATAACAAAGAATCACTGTGGTCCTGATCAAAGCTTGGCATCCCAAACTCTACAGAGAACTCGGTATTGAAGATCTTAGTAACTCCATAGAACAGAACAGACACAGAATGTAAGATAAACTTTACACAGATAAGAATGTTTGGACCTGTTCTGTGGTCTTCTTCAGCACAGCAGCAGGCAGAAGCATGTTACTACAGATTAGCACACAATCCTAATGTCCCCGCCACATGGGGACATTAAGGATGCTGGGGAGACTATATGCTGACTCTAAGGGGGTGGGCAACTGGGGCTTTCATTGGTCCGCTCAGGGATTCAGAAGCTTCCAGCTCAATCTCATAGCTCAGTGGGAACCAGACAAACCCTGGGAAACTCCTTTTGTCTCTTAACCAGAAGTTATCTGCTGAGCTACCCCCAACCCAAGCTCTCTCAAAACATAATTATCCCCAAACTATCGTGAGATACACAAGAACAGACTCAAAGCTGGCTACTGATGAATGGAGATCTTGAGCCAACACTTAAACTGGCTACTATGATGCCAAGAACTGAGTATTTTAAGCTTCCATTATGTTCTATAGCATACATCTACAGATGTACACTTTCATTCAGAACAAACACCCACATATTCAAGGCAAGATAAATGTACATGTTCACTAACAAATTAACCATTTGAGCAGTAAAATGTGCGCCAAATGTTACTAAAATGTCAATAAAATAAAGGACTTCACTGAGGATGCAAGTTCTTCCTTGATGATTATACAAACCAGATACTTAACGCTGGACAAACAAGACACATTCCCAAACAAGGAGTTACAGTACTGAAAGCTCTTTTTTGGTGTAATTCTTATACATATTTCACTCCACATTAGCATGAATTAAAAGATGACATAGTCCCTGGTTAAGTTGTATTTTAGTTCAGTTAAAGAACTCCCAAGAATCTAGTGCTTTATCCCCAGGTCCCAAGCACACTATAAAGCTCCAGCTCCGACTGCTTCAATTATGGATGTTCTTCATCTTAGTAACACAAGCTTTACAGGCTTTAGACTTGCTCTGCTCTTTTCTAGCACCTTCAGGGGCCTTGATCAGGTACCAGCATTTCCTCTTTAAAAAGTCCATTTGTGGGGTCCCTCAGACTTTGCAGGAACTGGGAGGCTCTGAAAGCAACACAGCTCTGATCTGGGGAAGTTTGTTTTATTTTTAAAACACTGCTTACTCCACACAAGGCTCTGATCTCCTAAGGTTTGCAACAAGCACTTTTAGGCCATATCCAAAGGCTTCTGAGTGTTGATAACAAGGTTAGACTAAAAATGACTTCCCAGAAGAATTAATCTAAAATATGCTCTATTTATTGCAGTCAGAACTGCAGTGCTTAAAAAACCTAACAGCCCACACAAAAAGGGCTGCAGGTTGTTCAACATGAAAGGTAGCTCTCTATTTATGAGACTGGGGAATAAAAGGAAGCCTCCATACACATTGGACAAGTTCTCTCACTGTACCAGATGTGGATACATCTGTCACACTCTCAATCAAAACTGTCCTGGTCAGCAGAGGAAGGAAGGGGTTCACTCCCAGGAGAATTACATACGTGCTCCTCCTCCTCCCTAACAGCAGCCCTTCTCTCTTCCCTGACCCTACGCTAAATCCAGTAGTAACTGCCACTGTATTTGGTCAGCAGAAGATTGAGTATGTATTCCCTGGTAGCGAGGCATTAATTAGTCCTTTTCATCCCAGGAAATGATTACAGGATGCAGACACAGCAAGTGAAAACTTGCAATTGCTTGCTACTGAGGTCTTGCCTAAAGTCTTGCTAGGGCTGGAGAATTCATATCCAGCAGGACAACACAGCACTGATGACCTGTATTTATTCTTTGCTACATACACCAAAACCAGTACGTAGCCCGCTGGCTCACCATGCCATGAGGGGGGTTTCTCAGAATGGTTTCTATTTGCAAAAGGGCCAGAACATAAACATTTCCCAGACATGTCTTACACTTTTAGCTCTACTGGTTAGCAACAGGAAGGTAGTAAAATACTCCTGTGAGCACAGATCAGCCAGGAACCTGCAAATTACGTTGACCAAAAAGCCACTACAGTGTTTACTCTAGTCCAAAATTGGTGTGAGCTATAACAGGAAAAAGACGCAGACTGCAATGACACTAAGAAGGTGTGTCAAGGAGACAGTCCTGCCCTTCTGACAGGCTGCTGTTAGCTCAGGAACAGCAGGGCCAGCAGAACCATATACCCCTCAGAAAATCTTTGTCCAGTTTCAGCCTGTGCAGCTGTAGCATCACTCAGAGGCAACATGCTTATTACAACACTAAACAAGTTTCTACAGTTCTTTTAATCCCGAGATTTACATGCGTTACAGAGCCCTCACAGCACTGTGAGGTACAGCTGTGTACTTCACCTACCTGTGCATTAACTCTCCATTGCAATTTTATTTACCAGCTATTCCCAAGTCTGCAGAAAGAGTTACACAACTTTGTCTTTTCCCATTCAGCTGTATTTCTTTACACAATAATACGATTTTTTTTAACACAAGTAGTCTTATCTCATTGGTATTACTGTGATAAAGAATAATCTGCACTATTATTTTTGTGTGATAACTGTTCTATTAAACCTCCATTTGGTTATTTATGCATAAACACATGCACTCAAGCCACAAAATGTTCTGTTTCACTCCCCACAAGCTGAAAAGTGTTAGAATCACTACTGGTCTTGTTCTTCCTGCCACAGACAAGGCTTAGAAAAGTGGGTTTTTTGAAAGTAGCTTTCACATTGAGAACAGCCTGGAGTATCTCCTGTTGTATGATGCTGCTTAAACTAGGGACAGCACATTTGAGGAGATTACCAACCAGTGGAAGAATTGCTTGGGTTGTAGCAAAAAAATTCCAATGGCAGCGCTTTATAGTATAAAAAGTGAAGCTGTTTTCAGTGTGCAAAGCAAGCTGCAAAATAAAACAGTTCCGAGAGAGCACAATTCTTCCCTATTGACAGAGGGAAGAAAAATAGCACAGCATGACTAAGTCACCCAAAGTTTCATGGTATTTACTTTGAAACTTCACTTTCATTATGCATGCCTTTTGTCTGCGGGGAGACAGAAGTAGTGGGGGGAAGTCTGATATGAAGGTAAGAGCAAATGTCTTTATTCGGGCTTTTGAAATCTCTTCTGGAACTCTACAGGTCCTTCCAGAAAAGGAAAATTTCCATCTTTTTTCTTGTAGGAAATTTCTTGTGGGAGATCTCAGCAACAGCATGATTGATCAGAAGCTAATGTTAAATCCACTGAAGTTATAAATCCATTCCACACCAGAAAGTAAATGGTACTTTGCCAAATAGGTAGGAGGCAGAAGCATCATGATTTACAGCGTACCACGGTAACAAGCTGCACCCCATCTCTGGCAAGTGCCTCTTTCAATTAGGCAGTCTTTTTGCAACATGAAGGCCCAAAGACTTAAATCACACAAGATCTTCAGATTAACACAGATTAACAGCAAGTCCAGCCAAGTTATAATGCCTGTAAGGGATTCATTAACCTCTGTGCAAAGCAAGAGCTCCCAGCAGCTGTAATGACTGCACAAAAAAGAGTCGCAGTATTTTAACTACTCTTTCTCTGTGGAAGAGGAAGATGCCAGGAAGCTTTTTTTAATTTTATGATTCCTTAGGTGACCATACTATGCTAAAAGTGCAAAGACCAAGCATTCGGTGGCAGAATCTATCCCTTCCAGCGTTGGGGTGAAAGGATAAAACCTAAGATAGCCAAACAGTTTGGATTCACGACCTGAACCTGCTTTATGGGAACAAAAGACAGAATCCTCATCCAGCAGCATGAGAGTAACTTCACTCTTCTACCGAAAGCAGCAGAGCAGGACTGAATCTTCACTCACCACCAAGGAGCTGAGGCAATTTTCTAGGCCTGTGCTGCAGACCCAGAATACCTAAAGACATTGTAGAAGAAAGGAGTAGCCAATAATGATCTAAATACTGACAGACAGGCACAGTTGATAGACTTGGTGCTTTGCAACTCAAGAAAAGAACATCACCAAAACCAGTTTCACCATGTCTGAAGTACTAAAACCTGTCACAGCTATAAAATGCAGGTATTAACACCTAAGTAGTTGAAAGTTCTTAAATGCATTTCTGAATTCCTGCGGCAAAAAAAAATTTAAAAAAATTAAAAAAAACACCTTCTGTGACAAACAGACCCAGTTGGCATATGGGGTTAGAGTCCCTCCTGTTTCTCAAACTACAAACCACACAGTCCTTAATACACATTCCCAAGAAAGTCTCTGCAGGGAGCAGAGGCACCGAGCAGAGAATCACACGCACACGCTGCTTACCTCACTGTGGGCTCCTCTCCTCAGCTGACGGGGCCTTGAACACTGACACAAACACATGTGATCATGCTGCATCACGCTTTCCTTGAAAGCGCCAACAAGCTATTTGATTTTTCCCACAGATGATGACACTAAATGAAAACAGATTACATGAGCACTGAGATCATGGTAATCAAAGCTGTGGAAAAACGCACAGCTAAGGTGGATGCAATTTACCATATCACACCAAAGACAGTATTTGTTAATGCAATTATTTTTCTCTTCCATGACAACAAAAAGTCTTAATAGACACAGGCCTTCACACTACATTCATTAAACTCCCCACAACACATACTGATATGCTAAAAGGTACTTCACATGACAACAACATCTATTTTAATTAGTTTTGAAGAAGTCAGGTTACTTACTAGTATTCAAAATTTGTCCTCAACTCAAACTGATAGGAGATCAATGGTCAAGCAATTCCCCAGGTTTTTTTTTGTGGCAGAGAGAAGAAAGACCTTCTGGCATAGTTCCAGTTCAGACTGTTGTTTCACTATTAAATTCCTGGTCTCATTTGCTGCCTGAGTCATCACCTTCAGAACTTGTACTGGTCTGAACCTGAAGCAGTCAGCCAACACACGACCAGTGATAAAACAGGTACCACCTTAAAATAAATCCTGCAATTGTTTCCACAAGATTGAACTTACATACATTAATAGCTCATTAATATCCTGCACCGGCCAGTCTCCACTACCTAATCAGTTAGTGCAGGAAGATAAGAACTTCACAAGCCAGACCAATACACGTCTATCTCTAGCAGAGTTAAACATAAGCAATAAGCCTTTACAATGGTGGTAGACAAGCACGTAAGTGGGGGGAAAAAAAAAACCAAACACTGTACTCATGCTTACAGCACTTGCCTCCAGTTGTTGCAAGGTCTTTGAGCAGTCAGCCCACAGCTCTTAAGACTTTCTCAGAACAAATGTCTTCGGAAAAAAGCAGCCAATTATACCAGTCCTCACTACAGCTGGATGCCATCTTATCAGCTGCCAGGCAAACAGGATCACAAGGTGAAATTATTATGCAAACAGCAAAGTCTCAAGAAAAACGTAACCTTTTAGTCTCAATCTTTCTTACAAATTGTTTCAATTTACTTGTTCTGCAGATAGCTAGCTAATACAGTGATACAATTACAGGTGCAGGGTCAAAGATATCAAAAGCATTTTTACCCCTGGTTTGTCCTAGCCAGAATTAGTGGTGAACCTAGGAAATCAGAAGACCACTCTTTACAATCCAGTTAAGGAAAAAAAAGTTTCATGCGGTGATTTTCAGCCTGCAGTTTCAAGTCCTTGGGGGGGCTGTTAATTACCACCAAGAGCTGAAAGGGGTACCCGAAGAAATAATCCTCCTATCAGGACATTTAATTCACATGCCCTTGGGCAGTAAGATCAGAAGCATTTACAAGCACTGCTTCAGTAAATGCACATATACTAGAGACAACCACACAGCTGCCCTTGCTCTAGCAATTTGAAATCCAGCATCTGGCAGTGATGCAAAATGAACCAGTAGGTGACCAAAAATCACCTTATTAACCCATAGTTTCACAAGGCTTCTGAGGCCCATGTCTTTCTCCTGGTCTTGAAAAGAGTCTTGTTCTTAATTTTCTAGGGAAAGAGAACAGTATTTCCCTGCATCCCCAACCCTTTCATTTGACCAGTTTTTTCAGCTGTGCCTTACTGGATCTGAAAAGTGTCATCTCCCTCCCCTCCCAAATCTTGGCAATTTATACAAGCTCTCACAAATATGCAAGAAAATAAGGGCAGACTCCCTTTGATTTCTTTCAACTGAAAAGACAGATGTAGGTGTAAGAGAGATGCAATGAGAGGCATTTCATCTTTCCAACCATTTGTCAGTTCTAGTCAGCATTGTATATTTAGAGCTGCTGATTATTCCACCTGTTATTACAAATGAAATGAGATGAATAAATACAGTGCATCAGTTTTACAGACATTGAGAGTTCAGGACCTGCACTGTCAGGGCAATTCAAACCTGCTAAGAGAGGAGAGTTTTCATTTTTATCTAATAAGGCTTCCTCTTTTGCTGATAAAATACAGCTTCCCCCACCCACTGTAGCTGAAAGCACTTTCCCTGGAAGCCAGTTCATAAAAGGTGGCTTTTTTCCTTCTGGAGCATTAAAGAAGAATTAGAGTTTATTTATTTTTATGAAACACTACTGGAGCCTGTAAGAACATGCCTATGCTTAAAAAAAATCATGTATTTTCAAGCTTTACTGCACTGTCCCAAGCATTTACCTGCTTTGCTGGGAAAAGCTGCTTACAGCCAGTTAAGGGTCAGGGCAGAAGATTATTTAATTAGGCAGCAGCCCTCACCCTGGGTTAACAGAGAGGGAAATGCTCTGTACAAATTGCATCCAGCTACATTTGAGAGTAAGGGATGTTTGTATGAAGACCAGCACAAGGCAACACAAAGGAGGATATGCTCAAGGGATAAAAAGTACCTGCTACATTAAAAAAACTCAAAGCAGAGAGAGAAGGCATCACAAATAGCACTTTACAAGAAGCGTGCTATGAAAAGAACTGCAGCTAGAGGCCAGACATATAAGCAGGAGCACAGAAATAGTTTTCCAGACATGAGGTCAAGCACTATGCAAGCCACATCATTATTGCTAATAACACCGGAGAACTCAAAGAGGTACAGAGTTTACATACCTGTTTGTTTACTTGTAGCTAAACCAGCTTCCAATTATGTAGAGACAGACATTTATCTTAGTTTGAATGGCTGGAATTATGCTGCAGAGGAGCTTCACTAAAACCAGGAACTGACAAAACAGTGTTGTCTGAAACTTACTCTGAAAAAACATCCAAATGCAGATATTTGCAGAAATACTACTCAGAAATGCAGATAATATAACATAAAGCATTAAACACAATTCATGGTTTTCTACAGACTATTATCATCACATTAACAAATACCATCTTGCTTTCTTAACTTTTTAGAAGTCAGATATAAAAGAAAAGCAATTTTTACACTTTTGCACAACAGGAAAAAAGAATTAAAACCAAATTAGCTCATCTTTGTACTGCATCCAGAGGTTCAAAACCACTAGCAGTGACAGAACTGCATTGCAAGATAAAAATTATGTATTCATAAGTTCTTGGCTGTCTCTACTTGGAATTTAAAAAGGTAGAATTAATGTATTATATTCCTCATTTCTGTTTATTTTAGTCCCATTACATTATGCAACAGAAATTCTAGCCATATTCAACTTCATTTAGCTGATTTTACCCCAGATTTGCATCTGCCAGGTAAGGCTGCAGTGACAGAGATGAAGCAGCAAGACTGTTTCACATAAGAACTCCAAAAGAAAAATCAGTTCTGAAGTTAATAGTTTTTATTTTCTGGCTAGAGTCCAGGTAGCTTTAATGCCAGTTTTCAGTGAAATCTATGAATGTTTTAGTCCTAGACATTCCAGCAACTAGAATTTCCCCTTTCCCCTCCCCTCAAAAGAAGAGTTGTCCTAGCCACCTGTATCTGTTAGTAACAGAAGGCAGGAAATGCCTTCCCAGGATCAGATGATTTCACCACATATAACCTCTCATTGTGGCCAGGCCCAGATTTTTTACCAGCAAGCCTTTTTGCTGTTAACTCAAAGATTATGGTGATGCATTAGCATTTGTTTTGCTTTCTGCTGGTGCAAATTGCCTCTTGTTCACCACCATGTTATTAATTTTTGCTAGATTTTTCTGTGCAATCTCCCTAATCCACTCTTTGTTCTTCCCAAACTCACCCTTTTCTGCAGATACGAAGGCACGCTGAATATCCATTCCTGAACAGAACCTTTGTCAGTCATTAACAATTTCTAAGAACTGCACATTTATTGCCCTGCTTTGCTTCAATTTTTTAGATGAGAAACCCTAATATGTTCTTGAACTTCTCAGTTACCCTTTATTTACCTAGTTTCCTGAGCAGGGCTCTGTATAGGAGATTCCCCACTCCTCCTTGCATTCGCTCATCAGCATTTGATTTCAAGATTCCAGGTTTCTCCAGGAAATCTTGAGGTAACCTTTGCTCGCCTTAGACCAGCTCAGACTCCCACAAACAGGGCAACAGTGACAAGGCAATTCCTTTTCTAGAGGAAGCTGTAAAGAGAGGAAATTACCATTTTCAACTGGAAAGCTCATGCTCGGCTGTGGTCCTAAAAAGTTAACCTGATTTTAAAGTAATAATCCAGTCCTCCCTTCCCCCACAAATTAGGTTGCCATTCACCTTGCATTTGGCAGGACTGATGCGCATTTCCCTGGCAAAGTGTCTAGCTATTATGAGCCAAATAGCGAATGCCTGAAAAACAACATCAACATAGTACTGAATCTTCTCTTTGGCAGTACTAACAGAACAATATTTTATATGTAATTATTATTTTCACATCACCACTTCATTTGTCACAGTGTTATGTGCTGTGTCATGGTGCTCCAAAATAAACACATTCAGCAGAGCGAGCACAGAAAGGCAAGAACAGCAATGGGAACGTGAAATCAAACCATCTTTACTCACTATTTCACTTCACCCTTCACAGAGACTTTTAAGGGTATCACCTGGCCTACTTAAAACTTCTCAATATACAGAGATCACTCCCTGAGGGTCAGCCTTACTTATGTAAGCAGTTGCATTGCCCTAAATCTTGCCTCAAAGGGGTTACTAAAACTCCATCTTTCATCTCAGTCTGCCTTCAACTATATCAGTAATTTTGTTTTGTAAGTTATCCAGGGTATAAACTACCAACATGAAACTACAAACATACATACAAACACAAGAATTACCTCAACACAACACAATTCCTTTAGTTTTCTATAATTAGCTATTAATACTACCAGAAGACAATACCCTGGAATCTATGAAGCACTGAGCACCTTCCAGCCCGCATAGCCTCTTGCACTAACATCAGAGTAAAATAACAGCTAGCAGCTAAGGAGAGCAGGCGCCACTCAGAACCATGCTTCCAAAGGCCCACCTGTGCTTTTCCCTGCCTAGAGGGCTTTTTTTAACTTCTGCAGAGAGCAGAGCGATACAAGGAACAAGGAAGCTGGAGCAGCAAGGGCTCCAGCAGCACTGCTTATGAAGCAGCTTGAGGGGGAGGAGCCCGAGCAGAAGGCGTACGGGGGAACAAGGACAACCAGCACTCTGCCAAACCTCAGCGCGCCAGAGGGAGCCTTCCCCTGGGCAGAGGCCTAAGGGAGCAGACACAGGCCTATCTCGTGGTAACACTCAGCACCCAAGGCAAAAAGCGGCCTCCGGGCAGCAGCGCAGCCCTTCGGCCGAGGCTCCCGCGGCCCAACCTTCA
>VZZY01024073.1:238285-283742 GCA_013400335.1 Eurystomus gularis | reverse complement strand
GCCTCCCCGCCTCCTCCCTCCGCCGCCCGCTCCCCGCCCCGGCAGCGCTCCGCGGGCTCGGCCCTTTCCTTTCTCGCCGCTCCCCGGCACCCCCTCAGCTCACCGCCGCCCCCAGACGCGCTCCCCCTGCCCGCCCCTTTCCTCACTCCGGGGGTTCGCGTTCCCCGGCCTGCGCTTCCCTCTGTTTTCCAGGCGTATCAGCAGCGCCCTGGGCAAGCCCGGCATTTTAGTAGCGATGTCTTGGGGGGTTGTTTTAGCAATCCCAGTAGAGTGTGTGTGTGTCCCCCCCCCCGCCCTTGGTGCGGCAGCGTTCTTCTGTTCGCGTTGCCGACCGGAAAGCTGTTAATGCACGTAGCCCGTGGCAGGGAGACGGGCTAGATAATGTATACTTTAATTGGTGCGCGTTTAGAAAACGGACACCTCAAATATGATAGGCATGTGGGTTTTGAGACGGCAGCAGGAAGGTATGCGGTGTGTCCAGGTGTGTGTGTGTTGGAGTTGCTCTGGTTTTTAAATCATGACGATTTAAATTTCCCCTTTACTGGCGTAAAATTAACCCAGAGATACAGTATGGAGACCTGTAGTATTTTACGTCGACACTAGGGGTGTCTCCTGCTTTTCGGCGCTGCCAAGAAATCAACGCCCTTTTTTAATAAACATTTATTTTAGCCTAAATTATCCAGTACCCTGGCTGCAGGAAGACTCTGGCTATATTTTGATTTTACAGCTTGAGAAATAGAAGTGGTTTACGCTTTTTCGTTCTTAACCCTTTAAGAGCAAGGCCAGCTGTTTATCACATTTCACATGAGACCTCAGAGGGCCTGGGAGCTGAAAATGGATTTCGTTTTTAAGCAGGGGATTGCAGACTTGCCTTTCCAAAAAAAAAAAAGTTGTATCAGAAACTGATGCGCCGTGCTCAGGCTACCTTTGCGTGTGTGCTTTAATGTCTGTAAGATGTGCGTTCGGAGCAATATTTTGAAATGTATGAAGATTTGTTTTCAGTTTGGAGCTAAACCAGTGTCTTACTGAATGCTTTCACGCAGTCCTGGAGTACGTTAAGAGCGTGAGCAAAGACGGCTCATGTTTTGAGAACAAGTTATTAATGAAGTCAAGACTTAAAGTAAAAAAGCTGCTATTACAAATTATGCTATGGTTGCAATACTTCTAATTGCTATGAATAAATAAATGAGCACTGATCACCTTCCACACAACAGTTGTGCTCGTACTTCCGTTACTGGGGTCTTCTGTGAAAAGTCTGTTCTCAGACTCTTGCCTGATGAGTTTTGCTAAATGCATGCAAAAAAGGAGAGAAAATATTGTTTAATTATCGTATCCCTGTGTGTGTTAATGACCTGTAATTAAACTATCTTTCATGTATGATTAACTTTGATTACTTTTTTCCTCTGCTCTGTTGTAACTAAAGTTGCCCTAGCATCTTTTGATGGTATAATCTTGTTGACTTCTTGAACAGTATTTATATGTGATCCATTGCAACGTGGAAATGCAGATGCTGGGAAAAAAGGTGTGCTGGATATTATCTCTACTGGTAAAAGTGTTCGTTTGCTCACACAAGCAGTAACAATACCGGCAGAATTTTCACTGTAGTTGTATCAGTACACTGGTTCTGATAAGGCCTGATCTTAGGTGCCTTGTAGTCTGAAAACCAGGCTAAAACTAAACAGCTGATAAATGTTGAACAAAATAATATAATGTAAGCTGCCGTTCTTTTTACTGCCATTATCCTGTGGATGCTTTCACTGAAAGAGTTCACTTTTCATGAAGGAGTGGAGTAGACCTTGTTTCAACCTTTAGTTTATTAGAATAGAGCAATTCTTCACAGTTTGGAGTAGCATATCTGCGGTGTTCTTACAGGACCTGAGAGCTGTGAAGAAAGCTCTGAACGTACTGTTGCGTTCACAGTAGGTAGCTTAAGATAAAACACGAATGTCTAGTGTGTCAAAGAATGTACTTCTGGATGTTTTGGTATAGCTAGTTCTAAAAGAATCTATCAGGCAGAGCATAAGATGATGAGTCCATTACATAATGCTGGAAGTAAAGTTAATATGCTATTTCTGGCAGAGTTGACTTAGCAAGTTTTTCCGATGAGTAGTGTTTTCTAGGGAGAGGTAAATAGCACTGATAGATGCTGTTAGACAATCTGGGTTTTGGATAGATAAATTCAGATTTCTTGGGATGGGCTGTGTTCTGGCTCATAGCCAGCTCTCGAGCTTTATAGTTGTAGGACAGAAGACACAGAATTCCTCAGGAGTCACCTAAACCATGTTATGTCATGTGCTTGTCTTCTTATACTCTATTCAGTCGTTTTGACTCGCTAGACTAGAGTAGTGGTGCTTCTGGTGCGTTTTCTCCAGCTGAAACTGATCTAACCACGTTTCTAAGTCAGTGAAGCCAAGAACCACCAAAACATTTTTTTTGGTAAACTAAAAAGCCCAGAAGACTGTCTTGAATTGTTGTCTACTACTTAGCAGGGAAGGTATTAAGTAAGTTGGTTCTTAGCTGAAGAAAAACCTACCAAATCATAATTTCACTGCTGTCATTGCAAACATCTGAACAGTCAGTTCAGTTTGGAACAGGTGGCAGGAACTGAGAGGCACTCACATGGCCCGTCTTATGTCTTTCAGCCTACTGGTGGTCTTCTGCCACGGGTGGAATAACTAACTCATCTAGGATTCAACCCATGAACCTCATGTGTAGGTCTTAAGAAGTATTTGGTTAGGCTTATTTAAGTCAGTTGTTGAATAAAAGATTTTATTTTGGAAGTAATTTTCAGAGGCATAGTTTAGACACCAGTTTGAATATGGAAGTTTACTTTGTGATCTGCGAAAGAAGACAGATCCTGTTGATGGAGGAGGAAAGTGACCTTTTAAAAAGTAATCATTTTTGTCACTCTTTCTGCAGTAGAAGTAGAACTCTGCGGTATATGGTTAAACTATTAATTTAGCAACAGGGAGGAATTCAAATTGAGTAGTTTAAGGGAAGACAGTTTGTGATGGGCATGCCTCAGGGACTTCAGAATATTCATCTTCTAGGGCATCTGACCTAGCATGAAAAGGGAAGCATTAAAGGAGTGAGATTAATAACATCTAAATTGTTGATTTCTTTTGTTGTTGTGTTTTTTTTGTTTGTTTGTTTGTTTGTTTTGTTTTTTTCACATCCTCAAGGAGATGGGACTATCTTCTGTCCATCAGTGCCAGAAGGGAAGGCTTCAGTAATTCTGGTATTTCTGGGGAAACAAATAAGGCAGAAAAGTGCATTTTAGTGCCAGACCAGTTCTTGATCTGCTTTGGCCTCCTCATTTCCCTCTTTTCTGCATGTCAGAAAGACACAAGAAGTTGTTAAGGTGCAGCCAGGCTACTGTAAGAAAACTATTTATCAGTTTTGACATAATACATACTGTCCAAGAAGAAACGAATCTAGCAGTGAAGATCTTACAGCTTTCTCGTAGCTGGGTGTTGAATTGGTGCTTATCTGGTAGCATTGCAGAAGGAATAGCTTTTTTTAATAGTAGGTATGCTCAATAGGATTCTCGTACTGCAATTCATAAATTGCATAAGATTTTTCAACTTTGCTTCGATTTCCCTGCTAGTAAAATAATTGTTTTGCTTTCTCTCCACCTTTTTCACTGCCTGTGTTCAGCTGAATTTTGTTAAAGAAAATTGTATCCTCTCCTACAATGTTGTAGGTCTGCATGGTAGTTGAGCATGAAACTGTTAAGACTTTGGTTTAGTTCTGTGAAATGGTGACCAAAAATTGTGTTCATAGGAAAAAACTTTCTTGTAATTTGAGCTAGTATATGACTTCTTGAAAGCAATTTGCTCCTGAGTTCATTGCCCCTCCTCTTTCCTCCCAAGCCTGTTCGCCCTGCTCTGGGTTGCGTCGTTTGTGAACTTCTAATCCAGAGAAAAATTACACTGGGCTGTTCTTTGTTGATTAGCAGCCAATTCATTTAGTGACACATTTTCCTATTTTCCATCCCTTTCTTCATCTGGCCTATATGTTTTTCTCTTTTCCTAAGCTTGTTTGTTCCTGTGCGCTCCCTACAGAAAGACCACAGGGGCAAAGGGGGGCTGGCTGTTCCAGTGCTTCCTACATGCCAGTTCTTTGCTAGAATCATCAGCAGAGATGGGGAAGGTGCTACCGTGTGATGTCCTTGTCACGATCAAACTCCTCTGCTTCTGGAGGAGCGAGCGCTGCGAGGATGGGGGAGTAAAGATTGAAGTGATGGGGAAGGAACGATGAGAGGCATGGATCTACATCAAAAGAGAGAAGTGAAAAGTGCTTATGCTTAAAGTTTGTGCAGTTGGAACCTTCTGAGCAGGATATTGTAAGAAAATTAGTGTCTTGTTCTACTTTCATGCCCCTGTTAATTGAAACAGAAAAAAAAGTTGTAACTCCTGGAAACTGCAAGAATTTATTTGTTGACTTGATTATATAAATTACTTAAACATGTTCTTTCTTTCCCAAAGACCATAAGAGCTTATCTTGCAGTGCTCTTGTGAAACTGGTAAATATTGTCCTTGTTCTACAAATGGAAAATGTTGGGGTCATGGTGTGGTAATAACTTATCATTTTTATTGCTTAGAAGTTAACAGTAGTATGTGATGTCGGAAATAGATAATGTGTTTGTAGCTCTGAAAATAAATAAGCCTAAATCAAATTAACTGCTACAAATTTTGAGGTCTTGGGGCTGATGAATTATTGGAGTTAGGATGCAGCTGCTAGAAAACATGCTGTGCACTGTTTGGCTTAAGGCATGTGATGGTGTGCGGTGGTTGAAAAAGCTTGGTCATACAGTATCTTCTTTCAATTTCTTTATTATCGTGTTAGCCACAAGTCTTTCAGAGACTGGACCTGGAAATGGGCCCTTTATATGCCATAAAAGCTGTTCAGTTTCTTAGATGTCAGTGGGCTAAAGTAATCTTGACACCAGTGGTTTGAGAAAGATCTGCTGCAAAAGTTGTCTTAATGTGCTGAATGAAGTGGGACCAACTAGGCTGTGGACAGACATCCTTTAATCTGGAATAGATCTTTCAGTATACCAGTTCAAGTATTTTGGGAATGTTTTCACTGCTGTTTTCCCTGGATCGATGACTGGGGGCTTAAAGGACTAGAAATTCTTGATTTTTGTAGTGACTTAAGTACAAGACTAGAAGCAATATATTCTGCTTGATGTATGATGTAGCTAGATTATTTTGGTCACTGTGTGAAATACTATATTTCCTTAGTAATATTGAGTACTGAGTGAAGTTTAACTGGGGTTAAACTTAAACTATGGCTTGTCTTCCTGTTCAGGTCTGTTCTATGTAATTTGAATGGCAGAAGTCTGTGGAGAGGTTTGTTTTGGTTTTTAGTTTCAGGTGTGTCTAAGAATAAAACCCGCATCTTTCAGATGAAGTAATTTTTGGAGTGACAGTTCTTTTAAATAGGAAAATTTAATCTTGACATTTTATGTAGCTTTCTAAAGGTGTAGCTTGAAAATTTTTCAATGGTAACTATGCCTTATTAGGCCTTTTCCTCAAACAGGAAGACCATTGGAATGTTTTATATATTGCATTTAGATTGTACCTGGCAGAGCCACAAGCATATTGTTACTTTAACTGCTTGAGGAAGATTTGTAGATGGTACAAATCAGGCTGGAGACTATATCTGACTTGCTTGTAACTTGACAGTCGGTTGGCCCTGCTATTGATACTCCGTTCCACAATTAAGGAAGAATCCCATGCGATATAAATAATAATCCTTAACTGCATTAAAGAAGTCTCAGAAACCCTTTAAATGCTTTGGATTAAAGGACAGCATTGCTCATGAACGGCCAATAAAAATCTCGGCTTCTGAGCTGTATATAGGCTGTATCAGTTACTACACTCAGGTGAATATTGTGAAGTCTGCGTTGATGGACATTTTAAAGCAGACTGTTAAGGCAAAGAACCGGAACTCCCCCCAGAAAGCTGATACGGTGCCTATTTTAAAAAGCTGATGCAGGCAGCTGGAGGTTCACAAACACTTTATATCATTGTCTAAGTTACGTAAGGTAGGAGTTAAAAAATGTACTAAGACTTTGTTAAAGAACTTTAGTCAGAATTTGGGAGAGATGGGAGAGGAAGGGATGGGGTAAGAGATAGGAAGCCCAGAAATGAAGGCAGTGATTAATATGTTTCCAGGAAGAAACTCATCTACTGGAAAAGTGGATTCAGCTCTGACCCTCACAAGAATATAATCTTAAGATCAACTTTAAATGCTGTGGAACTTCTTTTCTTCCTCTGATATATTTGTAACAAATAAGGAGACTTTTTACCCTTTATTTTAAGCAGCTGGAAACTTGGGGAAGCAAGACCTCAGCTACAAAACTCTCTTTTTCTGCCCCTTTTCCACTGTCACCATGTGAATAGCTACTCTGTGTACATTAATCAGGTATTTTTGTGATAGGTAGTGGAAGGCAAAACAACTGTTGTTCCACTGCTGACAGTGTAGGTTCTGAAAAGCATCACTGAAGTTGAAAGAAGTTCCTGGAATTCCCTCTGCTCAAGGATGGCTAGCAGAGAGGACTTCAAAAGGCAGGATTTTTTTTTTTGTAAATAAGATCTGTGGATGTGGCCTGAGCTTATGACGGAGAACTTCTCATGTACTTTGTAGGCATGATGTCTAAACAGCTTTGCCAGTGTCGTGTATGTGATGATGTTCCCTTGGGAAGTTTAATTTAGTATTGAGCTGCTGCTTAACGGGCTTAGCACCTTGGTGTCTGAGCAGTCATAGGTCAGTTTTGTTGATAACACTGAAGGAACTTCACAGATTTCTCAGATAAAAGCTTGATAGCTTGTAGATCTGCTAACAAGTCCAGAAAAAAAAATCATGATAAATAGGAGAACTTCTAAATAGAAAGAAGAAAAAATGCCATGTGAATAAATAGACTTGATTTTTTTATTTGTTAGACTGTCTTAGCATTTTAATCACTGTTCTTTATAGGAGTATCTAATAAAATATCTGTTCCCTACTTACTCTTAAACTTTTTCAGGGATTCTTATAAAAACGGTGTTAGTTTTTTTGACATATTTTATTCAAAACACTTGGTTTGGTTGTTTTAGTAATAAGATTAAAACACCAGCAGAATGTAGTGCAAATGCTGGTTTTTTTTTTAATTTCAGACAGTGCATTGAAAAGTCAGTGTAGTGACAAATGTACTTTATAAAATATGAAACGTTAGTAAGTTTGAATCGTTGGTGTTGAATGTTAAGAGTGCAAGTAATGTTGATGCAGCTGAGTTTGCCAGAGGTAGATTCTGAAAAAATCTTCTTTTGAGAGGCCTTGAAAAGACTGAACATTGAGCTAGAAGGTGACCACATTGCCTTTCTTAGTGAGAAAGCAAAAAGTGACGTGTGTAAAGGGGACTGAAATTCAGGGGGAAGTAGAAGATGGTGGTTTAAGATTTCAGCATGATACAGTAGTTCTGTAATGCTCTGTAGTAGCGGGCAGAGCAGCTGCCCGCATTCCAGAAAAAATGGGAAGGGTTGGTTTGGGAGAGAGTGGGTGGTTTTTAGCAATAGTTTTATCTTGGCTGCTCTCTCAGAGGAGGTGTTTAGCATCTGTGCAGTGTCAGAAATGTTTCATGAAGTCAGTCCATGTTTCCCAGCATCTCACAAAGAGCAGTTAAAACACTCATTTTAAAATTAGAAGTGTTCTTTGATTTGTAGTGCATATTCCAGACCGGTGTAGAAATGTAAACATATGATATGCTGCCTGTAAGGTTTGCAAGTGCTAGATTTTTGGAAGTACAGCCTATGAAGAGATGGGAAGTAGCAGTCGGTAGCCTGTGGTTCTGTGGGCACAGTGTGTACCTGCACAGTGGTGTCAGCCTTTGGGGGATGGATGCAGTTATTGGTACTGTGCCTGGGACTAGGATGACTAGATGCTGGATTGTGAGCCTCCACAGCAACTGGTAGTTATTACTGGAAGTCACTGGGGCTCTGCAAGAATTCATCTGCTTGTCTGTGGACCTTACAAACAGCAGTATTTTTTCAAATGCTGCTTTGTGTGTACTTTTGTGCTTTTATGTGCCTTTACAATTCAGGACATTTGTACAGCTCTTCAGGACAGCAGTTTTTAATGGTATTGCTAGTTACAGCAATTAATAAGCTTTGATTTCTGACAGGATGAAGGAGACTTTTCTTTAGCAAGTGCTGAGAATCTTTCCAGGAGTAATGCTAACATCTGTAAGTAAATGAGGTTTTGGGTAATTCTTCAAACATTTGACATATGTTTATAAGTTACTGAAACTGGATTGGAATTCTAATTTAATCTTTTGAGTACCCTTTTATTAGCTTGTAGCAAAAGTCTTTGTTTGATACTGAATGATAAATATTTCCTTTCCTGTACATAAATATAAGAAACAAGCCAGTTCCTGCCCTGAACCTAAAATATTGTATCTTTTAAATTGTATTTGAATATTACTTCCTGTAACCAGCTCCTGAATGGACATCACCTCAGTGTTATGATTTTAAGAAGTTAATATTTTCTCCATGACACATAAAAACTGTTTCAAGATCTTGGAATATTCCATAGAAGTGTAAACCTTGATTGAAAGCAGTGTGGTATTTTTCTGTGTCCTTGTATGTTTCACTTGGCTTTCCTTTGATCAGGAAGTCTATGATAATGATAATTGGAAGACTTGAGAAATGTGCAGTGCATCTTTTTGAGAAAATAAGCTCATAATTTGCTGGAAATTCTAATTAGCCCAGAAGACCTGTTTAATGTTTTGTAAAATGCTTGATATTTTAATTACAATAGTTTTGATCCGTCTGTATTGGATCACAGTGTTGGTAGGGCCTGTTTTCAAACCGTATGACTCATCTTTGTTCTTTACTGAATTCTTAATTATTCTTAGGCATAAACTAAACCAGAGCTTGTTAAAATGTCTCAATTTAATAGCTGAAAGCTGTAAGTTTTGATGATGTTTTTTCCTTCTGAAAAAAAAACAGGACTAAGATTAATCTTAAATATTAGAGATGGAATAAGAAGACTGGAATACAATCTCTATTTTGCAGGTTCTCTATGCAATGATTCCCCTTCAGCATACTCTGCTTCCTCCTTTGATTTGCAGATCTTGGGCCAGTCCTGCATCTTTACCTTGTTGATTTTTTTCTGTTCTTGTCAGTTCATGAAACCTAATTCCATTTTGAACTATCTTTTCTGTTCTCAGTTATAGGTCCTTTACAAAATTCTTTGCAATATTCTTCAGCCTCTTTCATGATAGATCCTGAATGATGTTTTTATCAATTGTCTGCTTTCCTTTGTGAGCTTTTTTATTGTACTGTTTCCATTTTGTCTCTTCTCGATGAGCAGCCATAAGACACTTTATCTTCCTTCTTTCAAACTCAGATTTCCCTTTTCGCACTAAGTGGTATTAGACTGTTTATACGTTTCTTAAATGGAAAGAAAGGCTGGTGACAGCATCTATTTATACAGCTTGTTTCTGTGCTCTTAGACCATTGGATCAAGTACCGTGCACTGACCTGGGTGACTTCCTTGACTCTGTTTTAAGTCCTTGTGGTATAGCCTGTGCGAATTGGCACTTAAACTTCCCTGCTCGAGGACTTTGACTCTTTTACACTATTGTATGCAGTAGAGCTGCATCAGCTTCCTTTTTCCTCCAGGCCCTCTCATATCCATTAAAAATATCTGTGCGCTGTTCCTAAAGCCTTAACCTTTGCGGTTAACTCAGTAGTGAATACTCTGTTAAAATCTAAAAACTTAGGCTGATCAGTTGGTAGAGAAGGATGTGCTGATCACATTGTTCTTGAGTATTTCTAACCTATTTCTGTGAATAGGGAATTAACAGTAGTATAATCTTTTTATAATAAGTAGAATAATTCTGTTATACGATGCATTATAATTTTTAATCTGTTTCTAGACTGTACTGTTGCTCTTTTCCTTCCCCTCTATAATACCACTTTCAGCAGTACAGTGAATCTGCTGCAAAAGATGAAAAATGAACCCTTCTAACTGATACCGATCTATGGTTCCTCCCTTGCACAAGTCGGTGAGCAGTTTGTGGTGAGAGACCTTTACCAGACATGTTGGGAACAAATACATTAATTTGTGTGTTGGTCGGTTGCTGTCAGAGGATAACATGCTCTATTTCATTTCCAGCAAGGTTCTCATCTTTCATATTTACCTCAACCTGATACATATGTGAGATCTATCTGAGCAGTCACAAGCAGGCCTGTAGCCATTCCTTCCTTGCAGGAGTTAAGGGAGGAGGTTTGTTTTCTCTGCTGGGGGTTCTGTGACAACTGTAGCTCCTTTTCTGCTTTTGGAAAAACGTCTGCAGAGAAAAGTATTAATACTCACTTCTAAGGCTCCTTGCTGAAGAGCAGTGCTGTGAAACTGATCTAATGATTGTCAGTTTTCTTCTTGCCTGTAGAGTTAGAGCTTTCAGTGTTCTATCTGATTTTCTTGGTACAAGCAAAATCAGGAAGTTCAGAAACTTGAGAATACTGAGCCACCCTTAGTTTTACTCACATTTTTGTATTTGGAGTGTCGCAAATCATATTTTTAAGAGGCAGAGTTTTTGATTCCACAGATGCTGGTAACACTTGCCTTTATTTTGGAAGTAGTTTTCAAAAAGCTCAGTTTAAATTTGCAAGCATGGTAACAAGTACTATATACTTTTTAAGTGACAGTAACTTTCACAACATACTAAAGCATGTTTGGAAAACAATGCAGAGAAAAGAAAGCCTACCTTTCACACCCCTTGTCAATCCTGTGGCAGGAGTGCTTGACTGGAAGTACTACAGAGGATATAACTAATTTTTTTACTGTTTCTGTTAATTTTGGAGGAAGGTGTTGAACTACTAATTAACTTGGCAGAGTTTCTAATGGAAACTTTGAGTTCTAGAGAGCTGCTTGCTGAAGCTCCCTAGTTCTTTTTGGTTTTATAGTATATACCTGGAACTGCTGAGAATTACGTTGGCATAATTGAAAGCAGCCTCATAAGAGCATCTCTATATATAGCAAATTATATTTCAATATGATGTTAGGTCAAGTTACTATCTTCTTATAAAGTAACTGTTCTATTGCTGTTTCTATATAGGTCATCCAGTGACTAATTCTCAGTTGTGCTGGACTGCTGTTTTATTGCTTTCTGTTGGAGTGTAAGTTTTGAACATGGTCTATTTTCTGGGAAGGTGCTTCAGACAAACTATTTTATCCAAATTGTTGCAGAGAAAGGGAGAAGCTTTAATTGAGAACTTTAATTGCCTACGAAATATTTTGCCTGAAAAATAGGTGTTTTGACTCTTGGGTAGTTTTGACTTTCTTCATTTGACAGACTATAAGATGCTAAATAATAGATGAAGTACAATCTGTTTTAATTACTGGTGAAAACTGTGACTTTGCTCATAGTCCCTCCACGTTCTCAGTGATGCTTGCATACATTGGCTTAATGTTATGAATGAAGTTTTGTTTCCTTTATTCTAGATGTTACTTTTCTTTTCCAAATCTGAGGTTGTTCTTTCACACAAGCACAGCACAATGTACTGTTTGCAGTTGCTTGGATTTTCTATGTTCATATTCACCAATGAAGGGAAAAATTTCCTTCTTATTACTGAAGTGATTAAATCAGAGAAGATCGTAAGTGGCCGATACCCAATTTATATCCATCAGTGTCCTGAAGAATGAGATCAACATGATACACGTTGCTTGTTTCCCTTTAGTGTCACATTAAGTGTAAGTTGATGGCATTTCTTTATTAAAATGTTGACCCTTAACTCTGATAATCCCATGACGCTTTAGTCATTTGTTCTCATCTTCAGTCACAGGGTTGTTTTTTTAAAATTTGTCCTTATGTCTGTAGCATTGCAGTCTTCTCTCTATCTTCTACCTTGTTTTGTACTTGGATTACAAATTTTCTGGTTGGGCAGCATGGTCTTGTTTTCACTTTCGCTTGTGTGATGTTTGTCAACATAACAGCACAGTCATGGGGTGGGCTGATTGGGAAACTTCATTGCTATTGTCTTTAAAGTTGAGAAAGAAGGCTGCTATGGTCTCTTAGCTGAGGGAATTGAATAAACTTCAGTGAAGAGGCTTGTGTAGTAAACTTAGTGGTTTCACCTACAAAACCTCTTGCTATGTTAGTGTAAGTGGAACAAATAAATTAGTGTCTTGCAAATTTTTTTGTGACTTGTCCAGAAGCAATGGAGGACCAACCTGTTTTTCTCTGAAGGTTGCCTAGTGTGAACACTTAATTGCATCAGAACTTACTTTGGTTTAGTGGTGGGAGAACTTTATTGTTCCTCTACTAAAGGTTGACTTGTTTCAGAATCTGGGAAACGCCTTTCCTTGGATTTTGGAGAGTTCATTATTTATGCACTTGAAATTATAGGGTTCTGAGAATTCAAGTGGTGCAAGCTTTAGAAATGCCAGCTCTGTAGTGATTGCATAAGTAGGCTGCGTTGTTGCCTCTACAGAGTACTGGCTGGGAACAGCTAAAAGTGAAATTCTGTGATACCATGCAGGGAATCGTAGTGTAGCTCATAAACTGTGACTGTTTTTCTCTCAAGTTTTATTTACAGATTGCAGTGCTTATGCAAGTTTTTGCAGTGAGAGCACTGACTATTCTGCACGAGAGCTTATGGTTTCTTGTACACAGGAGGTTTTGCTTCTCTCCTTCAAATCACAAGATTTATTTGTTCGTTTTCTAAATGTATCACAATCTTTTCTCCACCTCACCTTGTTTTAGAAACCGCACTATGTTTGTCTCTAGCACTGCATTATCCATCTACCTGACGTACAGGCAGATCACAGAACAGAAAACTTAATATTCACACGTATTACAGATGTACAAATCAAGTTAAGTTTAAAGCAATCCAATTATCCGTTAGGTTTTTGTGTGCCTATCCTCACAAATCTAGACATAATATCTAGTGAACGATACTATCAGTGTGTGCTCTGACTCGATGGCTCCTTTTCTGCTGCAAATTCAGGAAAAGGACTTTGCTGGAAAGCCGTTTTCCATCTCTGCTCACGCTTTCTTTGTAAGCAGTTTTACAGATTATTTTCTTTGGTGTTTCTCCTGGGTCCTTTTGTCTCATTCTGTCTTGGGTGACAATTTTGGAGAAAACTTTAGTGTATCTGCAGATGAGTACCTACCATTGTGTGTCTGTATGTATAGAGTTGTGATTAGACCAAATACTTTATCATACCTTCAAGATCAGGTTTAAATTTTTGCTGAAAGCTCTGCAATTTTAACTGAGTTAGGAGAAGCTATGGCATTTATGAATATGATTATAAATCATATAATCTGTGCTGTAACTGGACAGACTTTATGGATTGCTTTCCAGTCCCAAACACTTCAAATTCCAACCATTGAAATTTAAAAGGGGTGTTAATAGATGCACTTTTTGTGTCTGTTTCCTTTAATATTAATAAAGCCAAGGGCATATTAAAGATTAAATTTGAATCCTCTTATAATTACACTCTCAATTTCTTTACTTTTTCCTGTCTGGTAGAGGCTTTGGCAACAGTAGCTATCTCTAATTTCAAGTTCGCTTCTTGCTTCATTAGGGCTTCCCTGTGGTATCCTGGAATAGCTACTTGACTGTGGTGGCCTTAAGCCATTAATGTTTCATTTTGGAGGAGACCCGTGGACAGTGGAGGATTTAAATAAAGCATGGCAGAAGTGACTGGCCAACTGCCAGCCAGAGGACAAGTGGCTTCCCTTAAAATGACTGACAGAGCTTGAGCAGAGCCATGACTGGATTAGATGGTGACTAAGGAGTAAACTGCAGGCTTTTCCTAAGACTTGTACAGTCATTCTTGAGTCCTGCATCCTGAGGAGAGATGTGGTAGAACCTGATGTACATCCAAGAGGGAAGAGTCTTCCAAAGAATTGTCACCACTTTTGTTAGGAACAAATGGAATGAATGTATCCAAAGTAAGGTTTTTGTAATAAAACTGCTTTTTTTTTTTTTTACAAAAAAAAAAAAAAGGCAAAGGGAATTACAACACTTACTCTGCACACTGGCAAAGAACAATTCCAGAATGCTGTTAACGGCTTTAACCTGACTTGATCTCTACTGTAATCCCCAATCCGGCAATCCCCTTTGCCTTCGTTCATTATCTCTGATGTCTGCAATTTAATGCCATGTTGAAGAATTAGGTATTAATCTTTTTTTGTGTTCCTTCGGTACTGAAGGTCACAGAGTGTTTTCTTCAGAGGCAGGATTAACAGATTTAGGCTACTTTGGGCTAGCACACTTAAAACTTGGAATCTTCTCCTTCTGAAGGTAAGTTAAAACAAGCTGTATGGTGTGGTTGGTTTTTTTTCCGGCAGTGCCCTTTTCTGGTTACAGAATGCTTGTAGCCTTCCCTGATGTTTGCTGTTGATTAGCATTCAGGTGAGATACTGAGTTAGACTATTAGCAGGTGTAAGACCTGTCCCTGGTATCTTTGTGGTTTCACCTTTGAGTTAAGATCATACATAAAACCTGAGCGCTGATGCAAGTGCAGTGGTTTATCAGAATTATGGTAAACCTTCCAAGAAATGTCACTGAAAGTGTTGAGCAGGAAGTTACCATAGCTTCCAGGGACTATGATTACACTCGTTGGCAGGTACAGGGGAGGGCAGAGTTCATGCTGTAGTCACAGAATGGAGACTGTGACCAAAAATGAAGGTGGAATGGAAGAGCACATTAGCAGGCTTATGCTGTTGGTCTCAAACAGCTAGGTGGAATTGTAACAGATGCTGAAGAGTTGTGGATGTATTGTGCTAGATAGTTGTATCCTCTTGAAAACTGTGCCTGCCAGGAAGTGGAAAATGCTTCTACCTCCTCAAAGGAAACCATAAATTGATTGGACAATGTCTTAACTGTAAGGTTTGGGTTTTTTTAAAACCCAAATGAAACTTTTCCATTCTCTAGGTCTTTTAGATTTTTCTTTTTAAGATAAAATACTATTAGACCTTCTGAAGGATTTGATACCTCAGTTATGACATTATCTGGGCCATTAAAAACATGCTTATCAGTTTTTTCAACTCTTATAGAATCACATTTGGATAATGCTTGTGAATAAAGTAGAGGAGAACATGTTTGCAATCCCTTGGCAGTTTTCAGTTTATCTCTGTTTTTTGGACAAGTTTGGGTTAGTGTCTTCAACATGAGAAGCTTCAAGAATTGAGTTGTAGCTGGGTCACAGCAGTTACAAATCATAAGAGAAATTCCTAAATAAAATAAACTCTTGTAGTAGAATACATAGCCTTCCTGCAACTCCTTTTCCTCATGCTTTTATTGGCCTTCCCAATGACCAGCAGTAATAGTTGGGGAAGTAAATGTGTTCCCAAAATCGGGTAAGAACTTAAAAGCAAGTTCGAGTGTGGGTTGTTTTTGTTGTTGTGGTTTTTTTTTTACGTTTAGAGTGCATCCTAAAAGTTGGTGGATGTTGAATCAGTTCCTCATCTCTTTATACCTAGGGAACTCTCAACAGCTCATAGGAAGTACTAACCAAATACCATTATTTTATGTCAATACACAGATTTCATGGTTTGTTTCTGTAGATGTATCTTGTGTTCAAGATCCAGGAGAAAGTTACTGTAGTCCCTTGCTGTAATACGCACCTTGTTTCTGGTTCACTAAAGAATTTTTTAAAAAATAAACTAAATTCTTTCATGAAATACTGTGTATTCTCTTCCTAACGTATCATTGCAAGATTTATTTGGTAAAAACCATGTTTGGTGTTTCTTTTGTGACCCATGCGAGTCTGTGAATTCAATATATGATGGCTATCCTAGCTGTTGGAGTTCTGTTAATAATAATAATTATCTCTCTTAATGGAAGTTGTACTCGAAGAGCGGGAGAGTGCAACTCTGAAGTACCAGCTGAGTGCCTGAGTCTGCCTTAGCCCTGTACTGTCACACCTGTGCTCTGTGCTGCTTCTCTCGTACCATTACCACTGCTTCTATTCTTCCTTACCTTTTCTTTCCTTTTTTTTGTTCTTCTGTATTCCCTTGCCTTTCTGGATAACCTGTAAGGTTCCCTTGCTGTTTTTGTAATCTGTCTCATTCCTTCTGTTGCACGTATGGACAACTGAATGTTCACAGCAGCAGGTAACAAGGTGCCAGCTTTGACAGTCCAAATGCCAGAAGTGAAATGAGATGTTTACAGCTTTCAGGAACTACATTGGACTTCTGGACAGACGAGATGATGGCTATAAAATATGTGGCAGGACTCTTCCACAGCTTTGGTTACAAAAATGAGTGGGGTATAAAGCAGAGATGAAGCTGTGAAATTGGGTAATGGTGAATGTCCTATAAATTGTCATCCTAGTTGGATTTAGCTTGGAACTCTTGCATCTTAAACTGTTGTCAGACTATTTTAGCTTCAGGATTAGAGGGGCAAGGAATTAAGCTGCCCCTCAGAAGAGAGAATGGATTTGTTGAGGGCCTGGAAAAATAACGTAAGATTGGGAAGTGTAGTACAGCACACTGCTAGAAGATACTTCATTTTGGAACCTACTGAATGTGAGGCAGGTGTCAGGCGTTACGTATTTCCTTTAATTCCTTCTGTGGGTCATGATCTTAGAAACTAGAGTGAGAAATTGGGGTCAGCAGTAAAGCTGTAACTGCTCTTAAGTTGCTTGAACTTCTAAATGTTTTCTAATTTAAATGCCCTCAAATTTCTTGGCTTTGATTCTTTTGTATCACAATATCTGACTCAACATTTATTCCCTTAGTATTTGAGTGGAAGTCTTGTGCTGGAGAGCTGCTAATTCCAAGGAGCTAGTGTTTGGGGGAGTTGCACTCTCTGTGCCTGCAATACTTTTATGCAAAGCAACTACTACGTACTTCCTTTATATAAAACAATGTAGAAGTCACCAAGTTGTTTTAAATGTTAGTTTCTAAATTTTGGCAGTTTAGTCTGAACTATTACCAGCTCTTAAGCCCAGTCTTTTTTGGGACTAACTGCCTTGTGATATCCAAATTTTAAGTAGATTTCTTTCAGTGGCTGCAATGAAAAGCCTAGAAGGTGATTTAATTACTCTGAGTCAAACACAAATGCCAAATTCTCCTGCTGTCTTATCTATGACATCTTCTTTATGAGTTTCCTTTTGTAGCATACAAATTGGATATTGCTGTTAAATGCACTGGAAGATAATCAGTAATGTGTTGTTCTTGATTCACAGGCTCCTCTCAGGCTAAGACACATCTTCTCTGTATTGAGTAGTTTGTTTGAGGGTGTTTGGGATTGTTATTTTTCCTTTCTAATCGGATTTAACAAAAAACAGGCGAAGTATATTCGCACTGTTTCTGAATGGAGTAGGTGAAGGTCTTTTCCAGTGGTATTTTTCCACTCAAACATTATTTATCCTTCTCTTACTTTAAGCCCTGTTTCTTGTGGTGTCTACAGAAACTTGGGGCACGCCTTTCATCTGTGCTCTGGTAAACTCATTCTAGGCTTTAATTGCTCCAGTAAGTCACATATGAAATGTACAGATTACAGTAGGTGAGGTCTTGCATGTTTTTGTGACCAACATTTAATTCAGAAATTCAAATTTTCAAGTGGTTTAAAGCCTCTTAGGCTGAAATTCCTTTTAATGAATATTTAAACACTGTGGATGTCTGTGGTGTGTTCAATTCACGCAAAAGTTTTTAGAGCCTCGATAAGAAATACCATCCTTTTTAGTTTGTCAACTTGCCTGGTGTTTGTTGATGAAGAATGTGGTGCCACGCTATGACAGCCAAAGCTCCAGTAACTTGTTAAATGATTGTAATTAAAATACAAAAGAAAACAACCCCAACCTTCTCATCACCAAGCTGGCAGTTCTTCATTGTTAAAGCTTTGTGAAAATGGCAAAACGTGGAAAATGAGCTCGAAGAAGAACAAGGAAGAGGAAGAATTCTCTGCAACAGGTAATTTTAATTGACCATTCATTTTGGTGGCGTGGAGAGGAATGAGAAGGGATAAGAGAGGCGTTTGGTGTGTTTGTGGAAAAGAAGGAAGGGTCTTTTGAGTAGGATCTTTTCAAATGCTGACTGCCAGCCTCTGCAGTCTTTCTTAACACTCCCATTCTTCTCTAGTTGTAGTACTGGATGATGGAAAACAGCTTTTTGTGTAACTTGACAATTGAAGTTTATCATCTTGATAGTCCCTCCTTCTGGCCCCCAGCTGATACGGCTTGGTTGACTGTTTCACTTGTGTGCTGTAGTTTGTTTCTTGCGATAACAAAGATAACTAGTAACGTAGAGGGTGCAGGAGCATATGGAGGAAGCACAGCAGCCCATGAGGTGCCCACAAATGCAGAAGCACTGGTAATGCTCCGTTTCTGTGGGAAGCTTCGGTGCAGAGGTGTAACAGCCGCCTGCAGCGTTGAGGCAGTTTGCACAGTTAAGGCCATTGACAACAAGGAAGAGCTTATTACACTTCTTTGTACGTTACTGCAGAAATCATAGTAAACCTTGGACAACTACTAAACAGATCTTAGGAGACTGTTCTTGCCACTTGTTGAATTAATTCATTGTCTGGCTATGGAAACAAATAAAAAACTCTGAAGTGGTCTGGTATTTGTAGTCCTTCACGCAGCACCTTTTGAGGACTACATTTGAGGTGAGTCCTAAGTGGCTTCCTGGCATTTAAACACACTTTTGGCTTTTATAAAGCAAAAGCTTGAAGCTGCCCCTGTAATGTCAGTACTATTTACAGAAGGATGTACATCATGCAGAAAAGTTACAATCAAACAGATCTAGGAAGTGTGTCCTACTGCTGTGTGCTGAAGAACTGGTTGGCGGTCTGATGTCTCACTCTGTACAAGCTGTTTTGTATAAACAACTTCAGCTAAGAATTTAGATTCTGTTGCTAATTTTGCTAATTGCAAATTTCCTTTTTTATTTTCTATCTACAGCTCTTCATGCTCTTCACTAAGAGGAAACTTGTCAAGATAATTGCCTTCAACTATCCTATCTTGAAGGAGCACGTACAAAACTGATCTTAAGAAGATAGAACAATGAGTATTTGAAAGAACTGCTGAAGAAAGAGAAATTAAACATATTTTTATGGATAATCTACAGAAGAAATAGACTAAAGTCCATTAATGGCTTATCCTTAATCAGTAAAAAGGCAACAGCTGCTGAAATGAGCATAATTAGTAGAAAATAAAGTAGCAAAGAACATTTTTATTCTTAAAGGAACCAACTACATGTCATATAAACTTCTGAAATACTTTACTGACGTGTTGTGACTTCTCTCTAGTAAACTGATATTTCTACAGTATTCGGAATTTGGTCAGCCTCTGTTAGCAGACTCTGGACTGTTCCTTGATCTGTTGATAAGTCACGATTTTGCTGCTGTTCAACCAGCAATTAACTTGTAGGGATCTAACAGCATTCAAGAAAATTTCCAGACTATTCTAGACAGACAAGGCTATTCCAAATATCTGTGGTATTCCAGCCACTTGTTCTAATTGTGTAACTTGAGAGAAAAGAGCGGAACCCCAGGAGTGTGGCAGCAATACCCAGATGCAGCTGAGGAAAGCGTGTTTTATACTAGGTGTAAGTGCCAAGTAAATCTGTTGTGGAGTGTTGATGCTCTACAAGCTGTGTTTCTTCAACAAGCCATGTGTCACTCGTTTCTAAATGTGCTAATATGGTGTATAGGAGAGGATGCTCTCACTTCATGTGAGGTATGCTAAATATATATCTGGCAAGAAAGACTAATATTATAATGAGTTTTTTAAGTTGGCAGTCTTCAAGAGTTGTATCAAACCTTGTTACTCTGCACATTTATTTGTATAAATCAACTTCTCTGCATCAGAGATGAACTGATGAACTGTTTGGGGAATTTACAGTGACTTTTGTCTTTATAAATCACATAAAAACTAAAATTAAAAGTCAACGCTGTTGTTTTGCTGAGTAAGGTTTATAATTATGGTCTTTTGCAGTAACTGTCAGATTTTCTGTTAGCGTGTCAAATCACAAATATTTTTAGGATGCTACCTCGTCTTGATGTTAAACTTTGGTAATTCTTTGCATTAAAACTGTACAGATGAAAATGTGTACCTGATTTTTTTTTTCCCTTAAAGGGCTCATTTGATACTTTACAAAGTCTCATAGCTGTGCTTCCCTCCCTGCTCTTTTTCATCACACGTTAATGTGGCTGTAGCTCTATAGACCTTCCATTCTACTAGCTACCTGTTCTTAAACAGCAACAAAATACTCAATCCATTCAGCACTTGTGTTTCAGGGCTTGTATCGTGTCTCGTAGAGCATGTATGAATACTGACTGTGTTTGGGGACAAATATGCGGCCTTTCTCTACTGCTGTTCAGAATACGATGAAAAGTGCCTTGCCCCAAAGACCAAATCATTAATCTTCATCTCTGAAGGATCAAGTCTTTGGTACAGAGGAACACCTCTGTATTTGGCCAGGTCACAGCTGCGCAAACAGGAATCTTGGCATGAGTGGCTCGAACATTTATTTGTACCAAACAAAAAAAGGATTAAAATCTTTTTGAAACTTGGTAGACGTTTGAATTCTCCTGTGAAGAGCAACACTCAGCACAGGGATAGCAGGTAACTACTTTTTTCAATACCTTATTTAAATACTTCGTAGCAAATAACAGTCATGTCATTTTTGCATTATTACTTACTAGATTTTTCCAATTTTTTGTAGATATTGGAGTTCCAGTCCTGGAGAGGTAAGTATTCTTCTTTTCAGCAGTAGCTTTTTCACTGAAGAACTAAGCTGAAGTTCTTTCACCTTTTTCTCTGCTCTCCAAATGTTTTTTGAGACTATTTCATTTAGATAATTTGATTATGACTTAGCATGTGCATCTAGGTGCATAGTAAGACTCCTTAGAAACATTACACTTACTCAGTTTGTGAACTGAAAAACGTTACTCCTGCGTTTTAATTTTCCCTGCTCAGTTTTCAGAAGTATTTGATGCTTCTTTAGGCAGATTGATTTCAGTAGCCTGTACTACTAACTTTCTGAAGAGCTGTGAAATGAATTTTCTCCCAACACATGAGCAAGGATGTCAGTGCCCAGACCAATCATCTAGTGCAGTTCTGATTGTGGATTTGTGTGTGCATGTGCATAAGTGCACTGTTTTTAATTCAGCTTTCTCCTTTAATTTGCAGCCTTCCAGTCTGGTGTTTTTCTTGCCTCTCCATGACCTCGTGTCTTGAGCAGCCTAGCTGGATCCCCTGGTTCCTGTTTCTTCTTGTTTCAGAGTTCTGCTTTCTCCCATTTGAAATCCCCTACCCTTTTATATTCATATATATATATATACACATATACACACACTGGGCTTTTACTACCTGTTTTGGTCTTCGCTGTTTTTTCTAAGAATTTTGTTTTAATTGGGTTCCATTCAACTGTTCATGTGGCACTCTTCTCCTGGGTGCACTGCCACAGTAGAAGTAGTTTATCTTGTACAGTATCTTAGTCCTGCCTGTGAGATTTTAGGGACCTTGTGGTCCTTGTCTACGTTTCTATTCTGCTACTTTACCTTGCACTAAGTAGCTGTTAGGAAAGAAGTGAAGTCTGTATCTTTTGCTGCTCTACTTGTAAAGCAACTGTATCAACTTTTTAAAGAAGTAGGAGAGCTTGTGGATGGTGGGGCATCAGCAAAGTGTGCGTGTTTTGGAGGGTAAAAAAAAGCAAACAACCCCTCCAAAAACATATGTCCTTTCAGAGATGTTGTTTAGATTCATGAGATGTTTGTTCTGTCCCTTTCTGTCCTTATTAGGAAACGCAGTCGCATGCTTCCAGGCTAAATGTAGTTCTTTTTTTTTTCCCCCCTCTTCTGTCAAGTATTCTCTGTATTTCTGTTCCAATTTTGTATAATTTTGGGGAGTCTTTCTGTGCTGTGCTCAGCTATGGAATCCCTTATGCTCCACACTGCTGAATAGAATGTGTCTTAGACTCATCTTAAGTATGTTTTGTTTACTTATATAAAACAATCCCTTAAACAGTATTTTTTTGCAAATGCTAGGTTGTGAATCTCTGCAGTTACCTGGTCACTCCTTTGCTGACTGATTCTGAAAAATGTGAAGCATGTTTGTATTGTGATCTTCTCTGGCACAAAGCAAGGCATTTGGGGGAAAAAAGTACCAGCTTTTAATTTTATGTCTTTTGGTGCCCATGTTGCGGTTGTTGCAGCTTTCAGTAGGTGAAAACTCAAAGTGACCGTACCCTCAAAGGTTTGATTTTCTTGCCATGACTGTGTTGTAGTGCAGCAAGGATTTAAAAAAAAAATAAATCTTAGTTTAACTTTGCATTTGGCTACAAAACAAACATATTAACATAGTACATTACAAAAATATTTAAATGTAAAGCTGTTACATCTGAACTTCTTGTCGTGTAAACCACTTTTCTTGCATCATTCTTCCTGTATGAATCCTTTTGGAGGGGGAGTGGGCAGGTGGCTCTGGGGAGAAAATATTCTGCAGTCGTCTTATGCGAACTGAGTATGGTTTGTCACAGTGATTCATAAGGACATGTCTGTTTCTGTGTATGAAATGAAATGGTAAAGGAGCTTATGTGAAGTCTTGGAATCTTGCAACTTGAAAAGTGGCATTTGCACAATATGTAAGTGGTGAGTTTGGATTTTGGAGTTTAGAGTATGGGATTAAATTCTTATCGTTGCTGATATTTTAATGGGAATTCTCATCCACGGAGACCTCTCAATGGTTGTATATTTCTTTGTATGTTTTGGTAACACAGACCTACCCAAATAAAACACTGTCCATGGTCACTTGGCTTAAAATACATCTTTTTTTTTTTTCTTTTTTTTTTAAAATAAGTCTATAACTTGTATTGCTTGAGATATTTACAGTGCTGCGTCTTAAAATAGTTCCTCTAAGCTAACTTGGGAATAATTGCAACTTTGTTCTTTTCTGTGTTTCAGGGAAACGAGGCAAGCTACCCTTTGGAAATGTGCTCGCACTGTAAGTTTTTTTATTGCTACATTATATTGTGAGAGAGGTTAATATTGTTTGGAGAGGGATGTGTACACCTTTCACGTGTGGGTTTACTGCTTGAAAAGTTACACAGTGTATATACTAACCTAAAGAGTAAAATTAAAAGGGGAAAGGTTACCTTTAGAAAAAATAGCTTTTGCTGTTAGATTACAAAATCAAAGATCAGTCTATCTTAAAAAAAAAAAAACTTCTAAAATACTTTTTCATTTTTTCTATTAGAATATGAGATAAACTTCTGGTAGTCTCGATGTGTGTACAGTGAAGCATTGTAATTGGTAGTTCAGCTTGGTGGGGCTTTTCCATCAGTCCCAGTGCCTGTTCCTCAGAGATGTGGAACAGAACAGCTTGTGGTGCGGTACGTGCTATGTTTAGGAGCGAAGAACGTCACCTAAGCTGTCTTTGCACCCTCAGAGGAAAGAGAGGCTGAGGCTAAAAGAACTTTTTTTTTCCTGTATATGCTTGCAGCCAGGCGGTTGGGTGAGAAGCCACTCGGTGTTATTTGCTTTTGGCCACATGATGTGAAATTCATTGCTCTGCCTCATGGAGCTGGTCTACATAACTAAAATAACAAAGTATTTCTTGTCTAAAGCTGACCAAAGAAAGGATTGTCTTGTGAAGTGTCCTTGTGGTGTTAAGCCTACACTTGAATATTTTTCTTCAGCACTAAATCATGTGTAGACCTGTGTGTGTGTGTGTATGTATGGACTGCGTGATAAAATTCCTTATTTTTGGTGAATGAGATCTTATTTTTAAACAGGTTACTAAATTCTTCAAGACAGGGACTTTCTTCTAGATTGCTTTCACAGTGCAAGTTATAGCTAAACTCCAGCTCTCATAAGCCAAACAGTAACATAAGTAATCATAGAGGAATCTCTTTTTCTAAATATGTTTTTAGAGAAATGAGGATTTAGCTCATTTAGTAATTTGCAAGTCCTTTATGCCTAATACACGTGTCCACGTGAATTATAATTTGAGAAATCAGTTTGTAAACACTTGAGAATCTTACCCACAGCACCGCACGGCTGCGCTAGGCTCTCAGTGGCTATTTTGTTAAACACGGATGTGTGGGTGGAAGTTTCAGATTTGCTGACAACTTCAGTATCTTTTCCTGAATCACATCTGTCAGTCTTAGCTTACTGCTCCATTGGTCAAATGTTCCTTAGGGACAACTGGCTTCTGAAGATGTTTTGGTGTTTTAACTAGACAGCTCTCTGCCAGAGCTGTAAGCGCTGTGTCGCCGTCCTTTGGATTCTAGGAGAAGCTGTATTCATTGGTAACAACTGCCGACCTGAAGGTTGGTCACTGAGCTTGTTTGCCCCCTTTTATTGCAGAGAAAGAGAAGATTTCCGCGTTGTGTTCTGTGGTTAAACTCCATGTTGAGGATATTGTGTGAATCTGAGGTTTGGGATGATTAAAGCTGCTTCTGCTTTGATGGCCCTTCCCACAGTAGAAAGTCGGTGTCTTCTCAGGGCAACGTAACCACATAGGCTAGAGAAGTAGTGGTTACCACAGACGTCCCTTGGCTTGCTTGTACTTAATCACTGCCATGGTAGTTGCCTGAATAGCCTAAAAGAGCAGGGGTTTGGGGCACAGATGTGTGCAGGGGCGTGTCTGTGAATAAGCCCACTAAGTATTCGCCTTGTTGTCAAATGTTAAATGCTTGTGTGCTTCCGAGTAGTTGTCACTGTCCAAGCAGTTGTCACTGACGGGACAAAAGATTTTCAGGGAAGACCAGACCATGTTTTTGAAGATCATTTGATAAGGATTTGGAATGGTTGCACTTTTGGGAGACCGTCAATTAGCACGAAGGTATTTATGCAGTCTGCATGGTGGCATTGGGTTGTAACGTCCGCCTGGCACTGCGGTTGTTATTCTGGTGTCTAATTTTATAAGAAGAATTTTGTTTTAAAGTCAGCAGTTACAGGAAGCGAATTCAGGATCCTGTGCAGAGGATGCACACCATTAAATGGTCAAGAATGCTCTTTTTACTCTTCATTATAGAACAGTGGCTCTTTTCAGTGAGTGATTTGGCGGTGTTGGATTCCTTAGAGCAGTCTGGTTTTGTTTCTCTGCTGCTCTGTCTGAGAAATTACTGAAAATCTAGTGCTTTTTTACATGGTGGAAATCTGATGTCAGCCAAACTCTGTCAAATTATCAATAAGAAAATTTTATCGTAGCAAAAAGCTGTGAAGAAAGCTACTTTATAGTATAGCAAACAGTATTTTATAGCAGAAAACATCTTTTTGTATTTTATAGTATTTTATAGTATAAACCAATATTTGATATTATGTTTTGTTTTTAGGATAAGGAGACTACTATCTTTCCTAACTTAGGCAATTGTAATTGACACATCTGAGGTCCTCAAAGGATTAGGCCAGCTGTGTGTAAGCGTATACAAGACAAGTGGTTGAATGTGTTCTCAAGGGCGTCATCTTTTTGAAATGTGATCTCCAAGACTGAAATGGCTGTCTTGGTTGCCCCTCTGAAACATTATATTCGTGAATCAGACAAGACTGTAGATAGAGGCGAGAGCTTTTGCTGAAGGTCTGTTTTATTTTGAGATCTCTGCAATCCATTCTTATGGGGAAAACTTTTTTTTTTTAACCTGGAAACATTTAAAATTAATTTCAGGACGTGTTTTATTTACAATAATATTTTTTCTAATACCTTAGCAATATTCTTGTTTATAATGATCTCATACTTGAAAAACATGTGGAAACAAGGCTCTCTGTGAGCACACTCTGGTCTGGTTTTTGTTAAGTTATAACTTTGAGCCAGTATTTTAAGAGTATCTGAAAAGCCAACCTTTCAAGTAGAGGTTTCAACACTTGGGTAAATGCTGCTTAGATTTCAGAAGGGCCCAGCACCTCTGTGCTGCGATACACACGGCTTTTCTGAGCTTGTACGCCTGGCAGATGCCTGCTGAAGTATTCTGTACTCTGCAGCACTGGATGTACAGGGCCTCTGAATACATAAGCAATCATCTTGTTAAAATACCACAGAATAGAATGGATTTCAAAAATATCTGTATTTTTAAGGCATTTTTTACTTCTGACTGTCATATTAATAGCCCACTAGCCATGTACCTTTACGTTGACTAGAAAAAAAATAATGAAAACATTTTCTGAAATTATTTTTCAACATGGAGCATGTTGCGCTTCAGAGATCGGCTTTTACTGAAGCTTTTTGAGTTACCACTTGAGTGCTTTTTACAGTATTATCTGAGCACGTTACCCGAGTGAACAGCTTGAAACAAGTGTTTGAAAGCATGGGTCATCCTCTGCTGTCCTGTTGGGCAGGGAGCGGGGTGCTCAGTAACACGTGTCAACGTTGGGGTGTCCAGCTGAGCGCTAAAGCTACTGTAGTAAAATGGGAGTTACACAGAGCATTTGCAAGTGGTTTCTTGGAAGCCTGGAGTTCTTGCATTTTAAGCTGATTCATCACATTTTTTGATGTATGCAAATGAATTCAAGTTACGAAGAAGGGATTGTTGGCTCCAGAATTTTAATAAAAGAAGGATCTTTTGAAAACACTGATAGTTCTTTAACCAACAATTCTTAATCCTGGAACTGCTTAAAAACCTACCTTGTGTTAATGACAAGGTGAATGAAATTCAAGATGGTTTATGAAATAAACATAAATAACTGTGTGGGTAATTTGATGTTCTACAGGGCTACCAGTGAAGCCTTTTAAAGCAAAACATTTAACAGGTATTATTTCCAGCCGGTCTGTAAGTTTGTAAGCTCGAGCATCGGTGCCAAGTTGAGGGGATACTTTCTGGTTCTGCTGAAAAGCCTGGGAAGCGCAGAGCCTCGTGTCAGCTGGAGAGCAGAGCACAAAAAAGGCAAACTCGAATTTGAGGTTAGAGGAACGCTCGCTGTGGCCAGAGCTCAAGGAAGCTCAGACCGCCGGGATGAGTCACAGGCAAACTCTGCCTCCAATGATGTAAACAAAGCTCGATCCTTCTTATTTTGTGCAGTTCTGTTATTACCCTGTTTACACGGTTGTGGACTTGGACCTCCTTTGCCTTTCCCAGCGTTGTCACCTCTGTCCTGGGCTCCTGAGCTTGAGTCTTGTAAAATTCTGTCTGCTACTGCCACCATCAGTCCTTCTGGCTCAGAAAGCTTTGCTTTATCAGAGCTACCTTCTGCCTTGCGTTCCCAGTGTAGCTTCAGGAGGTTTGTGTGCCTGCCAGGTTGCCTGGAAGGAGCCTTCAGAGGTGGAGAGATTTTGTTCAGGCTCTGGTAAATTAATTCAGTTCTTCAGTGATAGCTATATGAAAATCTAAGAAAGTCAGCCTGTTGCTGAAAACTGAAGAAAAACAATCTTGTAAAAGGGGGATATTCATCACCGATGAGAACGTTGTTGTATATGTGCATTTGTGGAGGAAATTGGACAAAACCAAATCGGATATTTTTAAAATTTGCTGTTACACATAAGTGTTTGCTGTTTTCCTTTAAAAATTCAAAACAAACACCCCAAACCCAGAAAACCTACGTGTTTTTTCAGTAAGTTCAGGCCAAGCAGAGGGAAGCAGCAGAAGCCATGACTGAGTTAAAGGAAGAAAGAATAGACAAAACCTATGCAAATTTAAAATAAGGCTTACACTGTAACACATTCATCCCTTATCTTATATTCTTATTACTTTATTTTTAAAGCTATTAGATGAAGGCAAAGATGATAATGAAATATGTCTTTCTGAAGTGTTTAAGCCTTTCCACAAGCTGAAATTTAAAAGGATTTTAAAGGTAGGTAAGGTGCTTGCAATATATTTAGGGAAAATATAATGAAATTGTTCTGTTAAGAAATTCTCATACAGTCAGTTACAAAACACTGATCTGCAGATGTTTTTATCAGTAGGTGTTTAATTACAGAGGCTTTTATGCTTGTGAACAATTAAAGGAATTTTTCCTGGTCCTATAATTACTTTGATTTTTCATTATTTGCTCCTCCAAGTACTCTCATCCATGGTGTGCCTGTAGCCAGAAACAAGAAGTCAGATGAGATTGATATTTATTTGGTCAGCTTTTGGCAGAGACACTAATTTCTTCAGTACTGTTCTTTGACTTGTATTTTTCCCCCAAGAGCAGAATCTCTCTCAGCTCTCCAATGCAGACAAACCCTTGGCTTGAATGGTTTATCGTTGTGAATGAGGAGTTTGTAACACCCATTTTTAGTAGAAACCGCTGCTCAGCATCTGTTCCTGGACTTGGTATTGCAAGTGAACTGGAATTGACCATGTGAGCTATGAAATTGGCTGTGTGTATGTGTGCAGAAAGAGTAATTAACATTTTTTAAGTATGAAGGCTCTTTAATTTCATTATTTGGGTGCTTGTTGATTTGCTACAGTTCAGCAAAACAGAAAAACATGAGAAATATTCTTACGTGCCTCCCCAGCCTCTTCCCCTTCCTATCATCTGATTCTTTATCATCCGTAATCTTGACCTCTTGACTACAGTTTCTGAAAGAAAAAAATAAATTGGTGCTTTATCTTCTCTTAAGCATTGCTGCTTTGTAACTTTATCTGGCCAACTGCTCATGCAAGGCTGGTGATCCCAACAGTGGATCTTACGGCCAGCGGATGATGGCAGAGCGTGTCTTTTCAGTGCAGCATCGCTTGTTACCAATGTGTGCTTGAACGTCCCAGTGAAATGTTCCTTTTGAGTTCACATTGGTAGGTCCTGCTAGATTAGCTTGAGGTAAAATACTTTTCTGGCAAAAGTTTCTTTTCTTAGCAGATCTTATGTAGAAGATCTGATCTCTCTGCGGGAGCAGGCCACTGTGATGGCAGAGTGGTCCTGTCTGTCTTTAGTGCCAGCGGTTATAGTCTGAAGCAGTGCTTGCCTGACTTGTGTACATGGGAATTGGCTCCACTTCACAGCAGAACACTGACAGAACTCTGAGTCTCACTTTCAGTCTTCGCTTATATGTTTCTGAGGAAAAATATCACGGACTTCTGCTCCCAAACCAGGAAATGGGCTGGAGTCATGAGATGAGACTTTGCTAAATGCCGCTCTGGGGTTCTGAGAAAATGCTGCTGATGATGGCTGCAGATCTTCAGTCTGGACCCGGACAGCTCTTTGTTCACATCCTGATGCGTAGCTTGGGGTTTTCTGAAGTGCAAGTTAGAAATGTTTCAGAGCTTGCAGTTAACTCATTAGTTTGTGTGGCAAGGGAGAAGAGATCCAGCTGTGTTCATGCATCTTTCATTGTTCTCCATTGCGACTTCATGAAGTTACAGAACTATGAAGTATTTCAGGTTGCTTAGGGGGCTATAATCTCTTAATTTTAGTCAGGGCTGGTCTTTCTGTTTGTTGGAAGTGAGGTACCTTTTATTGTTCTTGTTTGTTTTATTGTTCTAATAGTAGCCCTTGCAAAACTTGTTTCCAGGTTTCCCCGCGTGAGTTCTAGACACAACTGCAAACTTCTGATTTCAAAAATAGATCATTTGTGAGGGATTTGTCTTAAAAAATGGCCAGTTACTTGAAAGATGGTGCAATTTCTGAGTCCATATAAGGAAGCAGGAGAGTTGTGATTGGACCAGGACATGATTTTAAATGTGACTAAAAGTAGAGAGAGACCGAAGTTGGGGCTGAAAACGTCCTTATATGCATTACTGTAATATAGGTATAAATAATATATTACTCATTTTACATTGGAGAATGTGTTTGCATAGTGCGACGAGCCACACCGTTGTTTTGTGCATTTTCAAATCCTTCCACTGCAAGGAGTATTTTAGGACATTAACTCTTTCTATGTTAGTTGCCAGCGCGGAGTAGAGCATGCAGTAAAAATGAGGTTCCCATGTTAGCAGCTCGCCAAGGTGCTGGCTTTGCGTGCAGCTGCGGTGGGTCCGACAGCTTCTTGGTGGCACTGAGGGTGGACAGTGCCTGCCATTTCAAGGCCTGATGGGCTCCACTTACAGCTTTAAGGTTTTGAGGAATGTGGAAACCAAGGAGTTTGTGACAGAAGCGAGAGTTGGCAGATAACCTTCTGGTGAGAATATTGGTATATTCTGGTATATTGGTGAGAAGCAGCATCTTGCTCTGGCGGAACTCACGAGCAACTGTTTGGGCTAACTCTCAGTGGAGCTCTGCTTTGCCATTCTCTTTTAAATACTGTCTTCTTTTAGTCTCATGATGATGTTCTACAGGGCTCTGTTCGCGTGGCCCAGAGGAGTTTGTGTAGCTGTGCAGACAGAAAGGCACTCTTGATGCTGCAGTGCAATGTCGTGCTGTCAAGGGCACGCCTTCAGTCGTGTCCAAGGCTTCCGTGTAAACCGGTGGGAAAAGGAATGCAGCTTTATTGCAGTCGAGAGCCTAATTAATTGAAATGCCAAATTGCATACTAGAAACTGAGGAAACGAAGCCTCTGCAAATGCTGTTTAGCCTTAATTTTATAGCCTAGAGGCAGAGTCGGATCTGTCACTTGCTGGCACAGCAAAGGGAAGATTGTTCTGGGCGCATGGACCCTTTTTTGCCCTCTGCTTCTGTAGTTGCCAGCAGTTGCCAAGACTGACTAACTGCAGAATGTCAGAATGTACTAGCCAGGCAAAACAAGTCTTGACAGAAACTCCTCCCGTGCTTGTAGACTTCTGGTGTGTTCTCTTCCTTTCGTTCTGAAATACTGCAGTTGTGTCTATCTCTGGATTTGTCTGGTTGTTTTTTAGACAAGGATATAAAGAAATGTAACAAGTTTGTTGCTGCTTTGGGAGAGGATCAGGTCTCTGAATTGGCTACAGTCTCCAGACACAAAGCTCTGCCTGTTGGCTGACGTTCCGTACTGGGAAGACTGAAGTGCTGTTGGTTTTGATGCTGCACTTTTACCAAACCTAAGAAGGTATTAATGTGCTCTGAAGTGGATCAGGTGCTATGAACGTGCCTTGTTAGAAGTTAATAAATGATTTCGTTTACTATTGGAGCAAACACACTAAACGGAGCTAAGAAACGTTGAGGAGACTGTTCATGTTAGGAAAGAAATTGGCACGTGCAGTTGGAGAGCGGCAGATTCTGTAAGGTGTTTGCTGTATGCTGGCCACTTCCTAGGACTTCCTAAGAACCTCAGTTCCTCCTTCACACCCAGACATGGTGAGCAATTTGTGAACTAACTTTGGCATCGTAAATCAAGCTGCAGATGGAGACTTTTAGGTTGTTACAGGGAAAATTGTCCAAGCTTTTCAGCAGTAACAGAGTACAAGATTTCTTAGCAGTGTTTATGGATTCACAGTTAGTCTATTCCTGGCAACATTAGAGGTGTAAAGTAGGGCACTAGATATATGCTTTAATGGAGGTCCTCTTTAAATTTGAGGAGCATAGATGAAGTTGTACTTCTGCAGAACCTGAACCTGCTTTAATTTCTGGGACTAGAAAAAGATGTGTGCAGGTCACAGCTACAGGTTTGTCTGTTTCCTGTTGGAGGAAAAAAAATTACCTTAGGTCTGTCTGGATGATGTCTTGAGTGGGCAAGTGATAACTGGTCACCAGGGGAGCTGTGCTAACCTGCTTAACCTTGCACCTATCCCAGGAGATCTCCTATGGTTGGGGTGCTGAAGAAGCACTAGCTTTCTTGAAGTTTACTAATATAATTGCCTTTCTAATTTATTATGTTCGTCTAGGGTAAATGTAGTGGTAGCTCCTTCAAAGCAAACTCAGCCTCTCCTTTAATTTCCTCATAGCTGGTATTTGTAAGAGCTGTGTGACTAAGAACTAGCTAAGCACCCTCAATCCTTAAAAACGTTGTGTCAGCAGTGGTACTCTGAGTCACAGGGCTAACTGTGCTATGGCTGGTGCGGGGAGGAAAAAAGGTAAGGCTTATTTGAAATAAAATGAAAAGGCTTGTGGCTGTCCTCACAATTCGAGGCTATCTTTGTAGTCTTCTGCAAGAGTATTTAATGGTTTTAATAAAGTAGGAGAAATTCTGCTAGCCAGGCAGTGCAATGTGCGTTTGTTTAACTGGCAGAAGGATTTACTGAAGCCCTTCTGAGCATAGGTGTGTTGTGGCTTTTTTTCCTTTCAGTTGATGCTGATGAGATAAAACGACTAGGGAAGAGATTTAAGAAGCTGGATTTGGACAACTCTGGTTCGTTGAGCGTGGAAGAGTTCATGTCTTTACCCGAACTGCAACAGAACCCATTAGTACAGCGAGTAATAGATATATTTGACACAGATGGAAATGGAGAAGTGGACTTCAAAGGTAAGCTGCAGTGCTGTGTGACAGGTGGTGGCGTTTTACTGCAGTTCCTGGAGCCTTGGAATTCAAATTTTGCTTCAGCTGAGAAAGGAAGGGTGAAGAAAACTTGTTAATCAAGCCACGGTTCTAATTCCTAGTGAAACCGAGTACCAGTAAAACTAGTTTCTCTGGTGCTCCTGAGAGAAACGTTTAAAAGAGCAGAATGTTTAGTAATGGCTTTCCGGGTCATAGCGATTTAGGATTGCTCAGTAAGCATCTCTTGAAGTACACCGATCCAGACTCTGCATTCTGGTGCCTGCTGGAGAATATTCTTAGGCTGAAGAGGCCAAAAAGAGGGAATGCTTCTTGTTCTTGACTATTTCTTGACTAGAAAAGCTTAATCAGTTTTCTTGTTTATGTTTTTTTTTTTTTTTAATGGGAGAAAGTTACTAAGTCATGCTTGTATTGGCAGGCTGACATCTAAAATAAAATGTTAATGTACAGAAGCGTCTAACCTTTACAAACCCCTGAAACTTCTGTAGGGAGAACTACAGTGTAACTGGAATATTGACGTTTTGAGACTTGGTGTTGTGGTTTTTTCCCAAAGCACTAAATGTTGTCTGCAACTGCCCAAAGTTCCTTTGTGAATAGTGATGAAAGAGGACGGTATATTGTGTGTGACACTGAGCCGTGATTAACGTAATTACCAGGAGCTGTTCCTCTCGGGTGGGAACAGGAAGTTGTCAAAGTCAATTTTGTGCAGTAGAACGCTGCCGCTGCAGTAAGTGGCAGTGACTTCTGCTGTTGTCATCTGGCCAAGTTTGATTCATTTCATTTCTTTATTTCTGTCTCAGAGGGAAGGTCTGAGGAAAGGTTTCAAACTGAAAGAGGGTAGATGTAGACTGGCTATAAGGAAAAAAGAATTGTGATGTAATTGGTGAAGCACTGGAACGGGTTGCCCGGAGAAGCTGTGGATGCCCCGCCATTGGACGTGTTCATGGTCAGGTTGGATGGGACTTCTGAGCAACCTGATCTACCAAAAGATGTCCCTGTCCACAGAAGGGGGTTGGACTATCACCTTCAGAGGTCCCTTCCAACCCAACCCATTCTGTGATTCTGTGAACAAGAAAGTAACTAGTGTGAGGAAACGTGCGTTCTTTTGTTGAACACCTAAACAGCTTTTCTTCTGATTTATTTTTAATAGTTAAAGAAAAGGTATCAGTGAAGTGTTTCATTGAGAAATCATGTAAGGATTGTTGATTTACTTTCACAAAACTTGCAGAAACTGTAGCAGGCCCTTGAGGCTAACGCTCTGTTGCTGTATTGTTTCTGTACCATACTTGGGCTGCACTGTTGTCGCTTTTACCACCCAAAATGAAGAAGTCCAGGTCCAGGATCTCATCCAGACACATCACATCTCAGGGTTGGGTTTTTTTCTGGCAACTCAAGAGTTTGCTCCTGGGATAAGGACTTCACTGTTAAACACTAATTTATTTATTTTTTTTCCCCTGTCTCTGCTAGAACAGTATTTTTTAGCAATTTGTTTTAGAGCAGTTTTCAGTTTTAACGTAATTCTTGCTTTAGGTTGAGAAATCAGTCTTAAGAGGAGCTGTACAATTAGAATCCCCATTAGAGCAGCTTCAGTTGAGATCTCGATAGCGTCTGATATCAGATTCTTGGGAAAGGCTAGCAACAACACTGCTTAAATGGACTTTTCACACCAGTGTTTGAGTGGAGTATTGGATTTGGAATACTTCCCACTAAAGAATGTTAAAGTATCAAAGTATGTGGATGCTCAAGTGTCAGAAGGTAGGCAATACTTTAAAGAGTTGAGGATAGTTTTGATTTTTTTTTTTTACAATTTCTAGAAGTCTGTTTATTAAAATTCAGAATGTTGAAATATTTTTGAATGATTTACTAAAAATTCTTCTTTGTAAATGTTTGTCTTGTATTCTTTAGAATTTATAGAAGGAGTCTCCCAGTTCAGTGTCAAAGGAGATAAGGAACAGAAGTTGAGGTGTAAGTATTCTGGTTTTCTGTAACAAATGTTTTATATTCAGAAATACACTTTTGTTAACATTTGAGAAATTGGCAAATCCAGTTCTTTTAAAAAGTGGGAAGTCAGGAAGGCAGACTGTAAGCTTTTTGCACACGTTGTCAGTTGTTTGAAGATTTTGCCAGCGCTCGTTTCTGTGGGGAAGGTTTGAGGAGGTTGCCTTCGGAATATCTTCAGCTGCACCCAGTTAAAAAAGCAAACACATTTAAGAATCCAGAGTTCATAAAACTGTGTAGCAATGTGCTTTGCTTTATGGGAGCATAGGAATAATACTAAATTTTTTTGCTCCTACAGCAGAACAGCACTAAATCCTTAGTTGAGAACTGCAGCTCCAGAAAACCATGTGACCCAAGCTTTTGGAGTGGGGAAGGGACCGGTTCAGTCATGGATGTAGCTTTCAATAACCAAGAGAGAAATGTTTAAAAGAATAATCTCAGTCTTAATGCCAAAGCTTTTGCAGCAAAGTAAACAAGTGGGGTTTGGATGAATCTGTTCCCTGGAAGGCTGTGATTTTTTTCTGTTTGCGAATGAGCTGCTACTGGCTGGGTGCTTTACTTGTGGTGGTGGAGATTCTCCAGTTCAGGGTCCATAGAGTTCTCCTAGTGCTGGTACTAAACCAATTTCAACTGACCTTTGATGGGCGTTTTTTCCTTTTAAATGTGATAGTAGCACCATTCATTGTGATTCTGATATTTCATGTTTTTCAGAATGAAGCGGAAAGGCTGTTAGGAATCTCACTTAAAATGCAGTGTTTTCCCTTGGCTTGTGCAGGATTGTGTCATCGCTTACTGTGAACGCAAAGCACGTGAATGTTTATTGCTTTTTTTGACCACGTTTGTTACTGAAAGCTTTCATGTATTTTACTTCTGCAGTTGCTTTTCGCATTTACGATATGGACAAAGATGGTTATATCTCAAATGGAGAGCTCTTCCAGGTGCTGAAGATGATGGTTGGGAACAATCTCAAAGACACTCAGTTACAGCAAATTGTAGATAAAACCATAATTAATGCAGATAAGGATGGTGATGGAAGAATATCCTTTGAAGAATTCTGTGCTGTAAGTAACCTCTAAAGAAAACACTGATAATTTGGAATTAAAAAAGGAGGAAAAACGGTAAACAGTGTAAAGGGTAAGATTATGAAAGCTGAGTGTTTGTTCTGATCTGACAACAGTCACCCTTTGACGCAGCTTTACCGTAGATGGTGTCACTGTCCTGTGGCTTCCAGCAGAGCGACGTGTCTCATGGCGCACGAGCGAGTCATGACTGTCGCGAGCCTGAAGATGGCTTAGTTCAGGGCACAGCAGCTTCGCAGTCTTTTCTGTCATTTGGTGACTACTAAACACAAGAGCAGTCCTGATTATTGTTGTCTGTAGACAAAACTGTGACAACCTGATGTGAAGATGTGTATTGGATTCCAGGCTCTCTGCCGGTAGAAAAGAGCAGCTTTAAAGAGGAGTTGTGAGTGACTGGCTTGTCACAGGAGGCTGGCTGTCCTTGTTTAAAGCCGTTAAATTTGGTTTAAAAAGAAGCAGCACTTTCAGTTGTTTTCAATGTCTCTGGCTGCCCAATGGAATACCCTCGGTGACACTAATGGAAGCATGGTTGGGCAGGCACGCACAGTCTGAGGGAAGAAAAAGGCTTCAAACCACCGGAAAGCTGTAAGACCAGAGTGGGTCATAGCCCATCTCTTTCAAAAAGCCTTGCTGTGTGGAGGGGGAGAGGCGTGTTCCACAGAGGTGAACTTGAGGTTAATCTCCCAACCTCTAAACTAGGTGTCTGTTCCAAATCACCCTTTAGAAAGGTTTATCTTTCCAGGGTGTGGAGAGAGCCTGGGGAGATTATCACCATCTGCAGAACACGGGGGCAGCGGGATTTGTGTCAGTGACAGGGAGAGTAACCCCTCAAGTGCCGCTCTCGAAAAAGGACAAACAGTTGAAAGGAGCATTTTGACAACTTTGGGGCTTACTGAGCAGAATGCTTGAATGCAGCACTTGAGACTCAAAGTGGTTGATTTTTCACCCATGTCACATATTTGTTAAATTTGTTGACAGCATATTTAAAATTCGTTCTCTTTAAAAAAAAGTAAGTGACGTGTTGAAACTTGAAAATCACAATAATGAGTGTTCACAGGTTAATTTTAAATGGTGGAGTAATGAACGTACACCTGCGTAGCACAGTTTGAGCCGACACTGCTGTTGTTTCCTACTCTTTGAATTTCCAGCTTCAGTTCAAACATAACCTGTTCATACTCCTTCTAGAAGCCAGTTCTAAAAAAAGCTAAAAAAAATCCTGCCCAAACTACTAAAGCAAAAAGGTTCTATTGTCTGCATTTTTTTTTTGGTAAAGTTTAGTTATTTTTGTGGCACCATGAAAAGTGTGGTCATCTGCAAAGAACTCATTCTGTGTTGCAGCGTGCAAACACCTAGGTTAGTGAGATACCCACTCGGTTTTTGCACGGGGCTGTGGTCTTCTGACCATTAATCAAATATGATATTGCCTTTTCTTTTGACTTGGGCTTCTGCCCAGAGTCCTGTCCTGTACTACTGCTTGATTCTCCTCTATCTGTCTTTTTAATTTCTTCAGTTTTCATTGACCTCCTGACAAGACACTTGTCATTCTTACAATCTTTTATCTTCTCCTTCTTGCATTTTACCTTCTTGTTAAGGGATTCGGTGATGCTTCGAATTTTGTGCTGTCTCCAAAAATACCTTTTGCTTGCGGTATTTGGCTTTTGAATTTTGTTCCTGCATTACAAAAAGTTCCTCTGACGTGGCACCTTTCCTTTTCCTTTCTCTGTGTGAGTTGTCCACCTTTGAACACCGGTAATTCTCTTGTGGGCGTGTGCAGTTTTGTCAGAAATCCTGCCACCTTTCCTAAGGCCTTTTGCTTGTAAAGCTGCAGTCTGACGTGGTGCTTTAGAAGTCGAGTCAGCGTTTCATTTCATGTGCTGAAACATCATACACGGTCAGAATACGAGATGGGGGAGGAAAGCCAAACTGGTGTAATTCACACTAGTTTTCAGGCCCTTGAGTGTGTAAATTATACTAATAAAACTACCTTGGGTAATACATAATTTGTTCACACGCCTCAGTACTTGTGAAATGTCCCTTAGTTTGGAGAGGCCAGGGAAATACTGCAACTATGATCGACCCGAATGCATCTTCCGAATAAAGCGCGTTCTTTGTACCCTGCTAACTTTCAATTCTCATCTCTTTCTGAACGTTTATGTTTTCTCCCAGGTTGTAGGAGGCCTAGATATCCACAAAAAGATGGTCGTAGACGTGTGACTCTGTAGGGCACCACCCAACACTTTTGCTTTCTTCTCCATCTCTGAAGATCTGCTCAAGACGTCCAGCAATGCTCTCTGTGTATTTAAATGGAAGTATTTTTCTCTGTGAAGCCACATTTTCCAACATGAGCCTCATGAAGCCAACTAAGTGTTATTGAACTTTGATTCTCTCAATAACTCAGTGTAGCACTTTAAAGTCTGAAGGACAGCAAAGATGGAAAGAGCATATCAGTGTGGTGGAGAAAGGGAAGGGGTTGGCTTTTTAATTTATTTTTCTTCATCTTTTATAACAAGGAAATATCTATCTATATATATGTGTGTGTGTATTTATATATAGATATATATGTAGCTTTCTATATGTAGTAGTTAGGTGGGCTTTAATTTAATATACTTGATTCAGAAACAAAACTAGAGTACAAAGTGCCAAGCAGAATATTAACAGTTCAATATATGGATATACATCCTTACTTTTATTTCACACAGTTTTATATATATAGTAGAAGAATGTAAAATTTTAACTGGGTGTTAGGTCAACTCTCTTCCTTTTTCCTGTGACTGTTCAGATGTTTCTATATATTGACTGGCTGACGAAGCATCGCTTATTAATTCACCTTAATGACATTTTTTTTTTTTGTAACACAGGAGACTAAGTTTATTTATACCTGTTAATATATTACCAGGGACTGTGTCTCTTTGCTAAATAACTTAGTACAGTTCTAGCTGATAGGAGAATGCTACTAGTTTAATGCTACTGCCAAGAACTAGCCCTCGTGTGCATATAGTAAGCGCAGAATGCTTTGATGGCCGCTAGATTTTGTCACCCAGCATTTGGGAGCAGTTACAGCTGTGCTGAAGTTAAGGCAAATCTGCTGTTCTGGGTTCACTTTAGGCACGGCTGCTCAAGGTGTTAGACGCATTCACGGCTTCTCTTCTGCTTAGCTTTTAATGAAATTAGGATCGCCGTAATTGTGCAGGATTCCCATCTACTTATTTTATACAGTACTTAGATGATAAAATGTTCTTGCCATTTAAATTCTGTTGTTTCAACCCTGATAGTTTCCCCTCTGCATTTAAAGAATACTACAGGTAGCATAAATAACTGGTAATATTTTATATATATATATATATATGTATATAGGATTCATACGGGGGAAAATCTTGTTAACCTATGCCATAGAGGAGGAAAACTTCACACTATCTAAATTTATACCTCTTGCAGTTCTCCAGTCCTTTGCCTGGAGAAATTTTTTCTTTTCTTTTCTAGATTTGTCCATATCATGATTTGTAACGGATGGTAACTTGATATATTTGTGTGATATAAAAGTAGCGAGCCACGTTTTACAACTTTATATCATCCCTTCCCTTTTCTGCAATGGTACTATTGGCTGGAAGAAAAACCTTTGCTAGATTTTTTAGGACAGTACATCTTTCCTGTATAGTAGTTTTTCTATTAAAAAGGAATTGTTTTATAATTAGCAGTGGGAAGCGCAGGTTGTCTGAACCGACTTCAGTTGAGCACCTGTCTGCCATAGCTGTTCCTTCAACTGAGTGCTGCACATCATGGGCTCTGTCTGTGAGAGAGAAATCCAGGTGCTTGGTGTCCTTGCATGACATGAAGTTTTGCATGTAGATCGATTTGAAATGTTCCTCTTGTTTACATAATTTGCATAATTTAAAAGATAATGTTGCCAAACTTTGGTAAATGTTCATGTTCAAAACGAGAAGCTCCACTACATGTACCTTTTTCTTCCTCTGGATCAGTACGTGGTTTCTAATCCCAGCCAGTGGTTGTATCTGTTCCAGTGTCAACTGCCATGTGCTCTGCTTCAAGGGGGAACTAGTCTTTTGTGAATTTTTTGTACATAAGTATTTGTTACAAACATTTTAGCAAACGCTTTTGGTTTCTCTTACTTGCTTGTGCATATCTTGGCTGGCATCATAGAAGTTAGTGCTGATGTTATTTCCTTAGGGGGATTGGAAGGGGAGGGATGAGGTTGGGGTTTTATGTTCTTTTTTTTTTTCTAGTTTGTGTGGGGAAAAATGATTTCTGTTGAATGTTTAGTTTTTCCTCTGCATGCTACATCATATGTTGTGGGAACTATAAGAACCTTCATACTATATGAATACAAAATAAAATATTTGAACCTTGGCTGGAGTGTGTCAGTACTTACCTGGATCTCTCCTGTTGCAGCAGCAGAAAACTTGCTGCTCGTGGCTTTTGTCCCCTCCTTGATTCCACAGATGTACTGAAAAACCGTACAGGGTGCGGACAGTCCCCAGGCTTTAGTAGTGTTTCAAGACTACTTTTTTTTTCCTTAAAGGGACATCTGGTTCTCTCTGCTTGGTGCCCAAATTGGATAAAATGCCTTGTTTTAAATCTTACTAAGTTCAGAATGATTGTGGCAAGTGAAAAGTGGTTTCAGAACAAACAAAAAAACCACCCTAACCTTAGAACGCAGGTGCAGAATGAAAGGCAGCTTCTTTTTCAGGGCAAGGTTGGAGAGCTCTGCTGGTGAAAACACTTCTCCCAGTAGCAGGTACGTCCCTTACAGAAGCTGTTTGCTGTTGCTCTTTGTGGTGCAGTTGTTGGGGCCTTCTGTGTGCTGCCCTCGCCCTTCCTACTGCTTTTGGTCGGTATCAGTACGCACCTGCTTTAGGACAAAGGTTCGATTACTTCTCTGGCCTTGCCTCGCTCTCCCTCTGATCTTTGAAGCTAATTGATAAATGACGTAAGCAGCCAGCGAACAGCAACTGTGCTAATGTTTAGGTAACTTGGCCAGGCGTAAATCCCCTGGCAGTTGAAGGTTTGAATGAATTTGGCTACGGGAATAATCCCCCAAAGGCAAGTGCTGCTCTGGAAACGCGGTGAAAGGGCCGCTTACCCCGTGTGCTGGTGCTCTGGAGAATCTCGTTTCGGTTTGGGTGGTTGTTCACAGACCTGAACTGAATTATTTTGCAAGAGATGTGCTAACAGGTTTGTCTGGCGGGTGCAGCAGAAAAAGGCTCGTGTTTAAGTGACGTGGGGACTGTGGCCGGTCACCTCTCCCTCTGTTGTGTGCGTGGGGAGAAGCAGCACTTGGCAGTCGTTTGTGTGCTGGGACACTGGGAAGTGCTTCACCGGGCGGCTCCCCGCTTCCCTCGGCTGCCCCTGCACGTCATTCTCAAGAGAGTGAAATAATCTAGAAGGGTGAGTTTCTAGGATCGAGTTCAAATATGCTACTCACTGCTTGCTCCTCTTACCATTTGCATGCGATACGTTGTTCCATCAGTAGCAGAGACCTGTTGGCCCGCCTGCTGTTGGACTTTGTATTCCACTGAACTCTGCATTCCAGCTGACTCCTCCTTTTTCCAGGAGGATCCTGATTCCTGACGTGTGGTTCTGAACACTTAACTATGCTGATTCCTTTAGGCTCAGAGGCCTCCCGAAGTCCTCACAGCAGTCTCTTCCATACTTCCATGGTCAGAAAGTAACGAAACGTGGTTTTGTTTGAGGATAAACTTAAGTAAAATGAGCTACCTGTACTTCTTATCTAGACACAACCAACTGAAAACAATTTTTAATGACTGTACAGAAACGTGTGTTCAAATCACACACGCTGTCTACACAAACAGTCCCAGTTTTCTTCTGGGCTTCCAAATCAAGCAGAAGCCTGAGTGCTGCTGTAGCTCCAGGCCTCTTGTGCGTACAGAAAGCACGACTCCCAGCCCCGGTCCTTGGGGTGCCGCTGTGCTGCAGCTCAGAATCTCTCAGCTGCTCTGCTGGCCACGGCCCGAATGCTGCCGTAAACTTTGGATGGAGGACTTCCTGCAGAAGCAAGCACAGATACACTCAGCAAACGATACCGTATGTCACAGAAACGGACGTTCTGCTCTCAACGTCTGTTGTAGAAGTAGAGAAATAAGCCCATGGGTGAGAAGGATGGTCAAGGTTAACTACGGCTCCAAGCGCAGAGTTAAACTTCTGCTGTTGGTGGGCGTTTGCCCCCTCGGCCCTTCAAACTGGCCCTCAGGGAACGCTGCAGCTAAATCGAAAAGCAGAAAATCTTCCTTCTGCAACACAGCGTTTTGGAGCCAGAAGCCATGTCCTGGGCTCCCTGCTTCTTCCCTAAATCCTTCTCTTAAGGGTAACAAGACAGTCTGCAGCAAGCTGCCAGCTGCCCGTGCAGATGTGGACCCACCAGGGAAGAAGGTAAGACCCACAGAAAGCAGATCTAGTTATACGTAATGGAGAAGATAGGTAAGGGGACTCACCTAAAATTAGATTGCAAATTGCTGTTCGTGCCATTTTAATGTTCTGAAAAGATCCCAAAATATGAATTTTCCTGTAAAAGCAAAGTAGCATTAGTTCATGGAACAAAGCCTCTGTGATTAGCAAGGTGGAACTTAAGATCTGTGTTACAGTTCCTCTTCTAAATCCTTTTAAAAATACAATTTACAAGTTTAAAACCGTAGCAGCTTTAGGAAGAAAACATAATTGCAGGGGTTGCTGGGTTCAGCATTGATTATTCTTAAGAAGGAATTCTTATGCTGTGGGGAATTACTTAATTCTAGGTGTGCCGGTGACGCTGTCGTTGCTCTCATAACAAAAGGTCAGATGCTCAAATAGCCTTTATCAAAAACGGCACTTAATTTGTCTGACTACTGCTCTACAGATGTTTCCAACAATTCCAGTTCTCTTTGTTGCTAGAAGAGGACAGGTCCAGAGCTGCGCTCTGCCTCAGAGTCAGTCGATACTTACGTGTCAGCAAGAACGATTCGTGTCCTGGTTACGTTTTCGATGGTGAATTTTGTTTTCCCGCCTTTCCCTGCTATCCTCCCTACGGCTCTTGAGAGGTGATCTCCTTTCAACGGTTTGACTGCAACAAGAATCAGATGCTCAGTGTCGCAGCAGCGCTCCGCGTTTCTGCAACGTGTCCTGTGTTCACAACTACTCTGAGTTGTACAAAAGCACGTTTCTGTGGTGAATGTAGCTGCGTAAGGATTTCACATCCAGTGTGGCCGTGAGGGCTCTGGCCTCAGGCTGAACTTCTCACACAGCTGCACTGGAAGGCGCTCCGCTAACACGCAAAGGAAAGAAACAGCCAGAGCACATGCAGTTAAATGAACAGAAATGGAGCAGGTCAGATGTAGATGTTGCTCTAAGTGGACTCCCACAAGGAGTCGCAGTAACACATGAAACAAGAGGTGTTTGTGCTGAGCATTTCCAGCCCCTGCTGCCAGGTGGTTGGAGAGGAACAAAGCCCACTCCAGTTCAAAAATGTAACGCATGTATTCACCAGAATGCTTCACGTCACCTTGAAATTTAGAACAATATTTGCACGGTGACAAGAAAATCACTGAGAGTGACATACTTTAAAGGATGAAGGTTTGAGGGGTTTTGTTGGGACATCTTCGACATCTAAGATGACCCCTTCAAGCTGCCTTGTACCTGTAATGGCATGAAGGTTTTCCTGATCCCTGAGGATAAACGACACAAGCGGAGCAGGAGGCAAGAAAGAAAATCTGTTCTTGCAGATAGTATACGTGACTACCTGAACACTGCAGCAGAAACTACGTACCGTCTGTGACTTCAAACGATTCCAGGAAAAGATCATCTAATCTGATGAGAGCAAGAGCGTCCTAAAATATTAAAGAGACCCGTTATCAGCAGGAGTGTGGCAGTCCCCCACTGGAGTGGAAAGCTGCTGTTTTCTTTGTGTATAAACAGATGACATCAGTAGTACTTCTCCACTTAACGTATTAAAGTGACTGTTTCTTCAATAGCGATATAGATTTTTTCATTTCTTTGTAGAGAACCCTACCCATGCTTAGTCACCCCCCCGTTCACCCCAGGCCCACCCCCACGAGTGACGTCAGCACAGGTCTGCAGCCCCTGGGATCCTGCAGGAGGTGGTTTTGTTTTCTCCAAGAAAAGCTTGAGTTTAACAGACTGAAGCTTACTGCCTCGGGCTAAAGCAAAGCGGGCAGTGGACATGTGCGGAGCACCTCAGAGCCCCTTCGTTCCTTCATGCTTGCTCCTCACATGGAGCCAAACGTGCCCTCTGTTTCATAATTTGAATTGTGTGCTATTTGAAGGTAACTTCTTCATCCTGCGTTAGCTTAAACTCAGCTTCCGTTCTGGTCACTATTTCAAACCAATTTATTTCTAAGGATTTTCATTTCTCTCTTACTATAATTTGCAGAGAGGCCAAAGACGTGGTGTGAGCTAATTGGAGCAATCCCAGAATCGAGCTGCTGGGAGACTCACCTCTACTTGAAACCCAAGTATAAATGCTTTCACAAAATCAGCTGCTTTCGTCAGAGCACCGAGGTCCTTTGTCTCTTGACAAGTCTGCAAGACAAGAAGTTTGTCTGCAAGTTAAGACCACACAAGTAGGATCAGGACTGCAAAAGAATTTAAGAGATGTGGTCTAACCATAAAAAAAGCCACAGTCAGGGACCCAGTGATACGCTTTGTGCTTTTTTATAACATTGGCCCTCAACAAGAATGGATCAGCTGCCAGGGGCTGTGTTCGGAGGGGAGGGGAAAGAGAAGCTGCTGAAAATCCCCACCACTGTTGATGGAGGAGAAGCTTTTTTATGGGGAAAAAACCCCCAACCCAAATAACACAAACTAAACTGCAATGCAGACCAGCAGAAAAAAGAAGAGGAGGGTGATGGGCAGGAGATAGCTCAGGAAAAGTTCTTCTCATGACAATATCCTAAAGATGTTTTAGCAGGAGAATGGAAACCTGGCAGTTTCAGTAAAACCTACAGGCCAAAAGGAAGATTGACGAGATATTTGGAACAGGAACAGATTGACCTGACAAAGCAGCAAGTCTTGTGGTGCTTCAGTTTTAAACTTCTTTTTCTCTTTTTCCCCCGCCAGCAGAGGCCACAGGAGGTGCTGCTGGGGGCATTTGTGCAGTTCATGTTCTAAAACTGGGCCAAAGCTTCTCTCTGCCACCAGTGGAGACGTCTGTGCCCATCTGCACTTACAGATCCTAACGGGGACAACTCGGAAAAGCAGGAAGGAATAGTTACGGGAGATAATTATGTGGAAGTCTGGAATACAGATCTTGTGGTAAGATTTCAGGGTTAGGAAGCACAGTTACTGTTGATGTCCGTATTTTCACTGTTATATTAGAAGACCTTGCACATCAACATCGCTAACGCAGTACATCCTACGTCAGAGGCACAGCACCAGCTTTCGACAGACATGGAAAACCAGCTCGTCTGAATATTCCAGAGGAGGAGGAAGAACAAGCACGGACAAGATTTGCTATTATCCGTCGGTACCTGTACCCTACAATGTTTTAGTGTAATCCGTGAAAGAACAATCATAAGCTGTTAAACTACAAGCCCATATCTTCTGCTGCAAACAGAAGGTAACAGAAGATTTGGTGTCCTTCCCAAAAGACACTGGTAACTCAAAGCTGTCACTTAAGTATTTAGTAGCCTTAAATAGCTGGAACAACTGGCATTCCAGAATCATACTTAATGCAGAGACGAAGTTTTTCTCAAGTATGTCACTTTCTCCTATAAAAACGGAAAAAACCCCAACCCACCAGCTTGTGCTGGCCCCTTCCAGAAGAGATGAACGCTGCTACTCCTTCCCTGCACCACTTGCTCCGAGGCAATAACTGGCAGGTTTCACGCTGATCCCCAGTGAGGTTTTCCTGCCGTTCCCCCGGGACTGGGGCCCTTCCCCAGCCTTTCACGGGCCGCGCAGGGCAGCGGGACGAGCTCTCTTACCTTGATTTCAACGTTCCTCGTCTTCAAATTGAACCTGATCTGCAGCTGCAAGTGCTCCACGATCGGCGTGAATATCTTCATCCAGTTCTCCTTCAGCGGGGTGTACCTGTTGGCCGGCACGGGAACCTTCCGCACCTCGCTTTTTCCAACCTAGCGCCGGGAGAGAAGGCCGTGAAGCCCCGAGCGGTCCGGAACCGGACACCGCCGCGGGCGCCTGAGGGAGCT